>VSMD01087064.1:0-34208 GCA_008750895.1 Mirza zaza | reverse complement strand
CTTGCTTGGAATACTGATCTCCACCCTTTTATTTTTAGTCTATATGCATCCTTGCAGGTTAGATGTGTTTCCTGAAGACAGCATATACTTGGCCTGTATTTTCTTATCCATTCAGCCAGCGTATGTCTCTTGAGTGGAGAGTTTAAGCCATTCACATTTATTGAGAGAATTGATAGGTGAGGTAGATTACTGTTCATTCTGTTGGGTTGGATGTTGTTGCTATGATTTCCGTCTTGAGCCATTGTAGTATCTGGCCTTTAAACTTTGGGTTTTGGTTGTTTTTATATTAGTGGGTTATTATTATGGTGTTCCGTGCATAATGCTGTTTTGAGTACTTCTTGTAGGGCTGGTCTTGTCTTGGTGAATTCTCTGAGCTTTTGCTTGTCTGAGAATGTCTTTATTTCTCCTTCATATACGAAGCTTAGTTTTGCAGGGAATAAGATTCTAGGCTGGGCATTGTTTTGTTTCAGAAGAGTGAGAATGGGGCCCCAGTCTCTCCTTGCTTTTAAAGTCTCATTAGAGAAGTCTGGTGTTATTCGAATTGGCTTTCCCTTGTAAGTTACTTGCTTCTTTCGTCTTACAGCTCTTAGAAGGGCCTCTTTAGTTGATATTTTGGTCAGTCTGATGACTGCATGTCGTGACGTCTTCCTGTGTGCATTGAATCTTCCAGGGGTCCTCTGAGCTTCTTGAACTTGTATATTGAGATTATTAGCAAGGCCTGGGAAATTTTCCTCTATTATATCTTCAAATAGCTTGTCCAACCCATGAGTGTTGTCTTCTTCCCCTTCTGGTAACCCTATGACCCTCACATTAGGTTTCTTCACATAATCCCACAGTTCTTATAGGCTTTGCTCTTTTCTCTTGTTTCTCTGCTCTATTTCTGTGACTGATTTATTTAATTGGGGGGTGTTATCTTCAATCTCTGAGATTCTTTCTTCTGTTTGATCTACCCTGTTCTTAAGACTTTCCACTGTATTTTGTAGTTCCCTGAATTGATTATTCATTTCCAGGAGTTTGGTTAAACTTTTGTTCATTGTGTCTATTTCTTTAGTGAACTTTTTTTCTAGATCCTGGAGGCTTTTTGTGGTTTCTTTGTGTCGGTTATTGAGTTGTTCTTGCAGGTCGGCGAGTGTTCTTATGATCCACATAGGAAATTCTTCTTCTGTCATTTTGGTTGCCTGATTTTGGTTGGTGTCTGTTTCTAGGGGGCTGGGGCTCCTCTTTGGGGGTGTGTTTTCTGATTGGTTCTTCATATTTCCTGAGTTCCTTTGCTGATTTCTTCCCATGTCAATCAGTTGTTGTTTCTTTTCTTTAGGTTTTTGTTTGGGTATTCACATGCCTTGTTTAGTTTCTGAGCTGGTAGGTGGTGTCTGTGGGTGAGATTTGACCACTCCCTGTATAATGAGTCAGTAGGTGTCATGAAAAGGGTGTGCAGGATCCCTTCCCTGTCAGTAGGTGGCGCTTGCTTGGAGGAATAGGCTATGCTGTTGTTTTTGTGTCCTGTTATCAGCTCTTGTTCCTGTAGAGAGAACTCTAGTGCCTCAGGTGGTGGGTGGGGCCCTGGGACTTCCAGGTATGTCCTTTTCTCCCCCTCAGTGAGGACTGGTCTAGGAGAGAGTCCGGGCTGAGCTGGGTTGGGTAAGCCCACCCTCAGGCACCACCAATGTTGTCAGCAGGGGTCAAAGTTCTGTTCTCTGCTTCCAGGCAAAGCTGACAGGGAGGGGCTGGAATGGCCCCGCTCAGTCAGAGAGTCTGTGTCTGGGGGTGGGGCTGTCCGTGACCGGCAATCTGGAGCGGGCCTGGCCTCTTTCCACCGTCCCCAACTCCGTGGCTACTCCTGGGCCTCTGTCAGCAGGCCAGACCTCATGCCACCAGGCCTCCCCTGGCTGTGATGCTGGCGGGGTGGTTCCCTGCGCAGGAACGCCACCTGGGCTGGGCACACTGCCTCCCTTTGGGGGGAGGGTTGCCCTCTAGGACTCTGATCTGCCCCTGAAGGCACACACACGTCAGCAGGCTGTTCACGTATATTCCTTCTGTGCCCCGGGTAATGCGAGGCCTCGGTGCACGGGATGTGGTCTGCAGGTCTGACCTCTGGGTCCCAGAGTTCATACTATGTCCCCACCAGGGAGAGCAGTGCCAGTCCCAATTCACCCACAGGAAGCCCACACTGGGTCTATGTCTCTCAGCCTCAGGGTCTGCCCCGTTCTCCTGGGATCACCATGCCAGCAGCACCTGGGAGGGCTGGCAGGTAGAGATCTCACAGTCTGAGTTCC
This sequence comes from Mirza zaza, assembly GCA_008750895.1. Classification (NCBI taxonomy): domain Eukaryota; kingdom Metazoa; phylum Chordata; class Mammalia; order Primates; family Cheirogaleidae; genus Mirza; species Mirza zaza. Next base: position 31,935 of record VSMD01087064.1, on the reverse strand, counting down.
TCTTAGTCAGCTGCAGGGCCCCAAAAGGGAAGGTCCTGTTCCCTGTAGGTGCCTCTGGCTGGTGGCTATATTGTCTCTCTGTCTCTCTGGGCAGCTGCGGGTAGGGTTGGGGAGGGGAGGAGGAGGCAATATGGCGTTTGCCCTGCGGCTCGGGTCTGTGCACACGGAGGTGCTCCGAGGGATTTGGGAGCCTGGTGCCGCGTCCGCTACTGGCTTACCGTTCACTGGCTGCAGCCGTTGCTGGGCTGGTGTCCGCAGGTCTCTCCACTCGCTGGGGAGCCCACCAGCAGTCCGGGATGCAGGGGAGGGGAAACGGCAAATCCACCTACCATTCCTGCTGGTCTCTGGGCTGCTCTGGTGGTCCCAGCTTCCAGTTCTCCTCCGCGACCTCCTCTCGTGGAGTCTCCCGTGCTTTCAGGTACTCCTCCTTCCGTCCCTCATCCGATGTAGGCTCGTCTTTTTGCTTCTTTCTTCTAATTTCTGCTAGAATCTGTCTTTTCTGCAGAAACACTCTGTCTGGCGGTGTTTCTCATCCGCCATCTTCTGGGCGGGGCCTCAACTTATTTTTAGATTCCACATGTAAGTGAGATCATGCAGTATTTGTCTTTCGGTGTCTGGCTTATTTCACTTAGCACAACGTCTTGCAGGTTTGTCTGTGTTGTTGTGAATCTCCTTTTTTAAGGCTGAATAATATTCCATTGTATTTATATACCACTATTTCTTTATCCATTCATCTTTCCAGGTACACTTAGGTTGTTTCCATAACTTGGCTATTATGAATAATGCTGTAATGGATATGGGAGTGCAGACATCTCTACAAGATTCTGATTTCATTTCCTTTGTTTATATACACAGCAGAGGGATTGCTGGGCCATGTAATTCTATTCTTAATTTTTTTGAGGAACTTTCATGCTGTTTGTCATAACGGCTATACCAATTTACATTCACATCAACAGTGCACAAATGTTCCCTTCTCTCCACACCCTTACCAATACTTGTTATCGCTTCTTTATTTTTATAATAGGTATCCTAAAGGGTGCAGGGGTGATATCTCATTGTGACTTACATTTCTCATTTTTCTGATGATGAATATCAAGCTCCCTTTTATACATTTGTTGATCATTTTTATGTCTTCTTTGGGAAAATGTCTACTCAGGAACTTTGCCCATTTTCAAATTGAGTTATTTGGATTTTTTTAAAATATTGAGTTGTGTGAGTTCCTTTATATTTTGGGTATTAATCCCTTATTAGATATATGGTTTGCAAATATTTTCTCCTAATCTGTAGGTTGACTTTTCATTTCACTGATTATTTTTTTTACTGTGCAGAAACTGTTTAGTTTGATGTGGTTCAACATTCATTCATGTTAAAAAACATTCAAAAATATAGAAAGAAATTTTATCAACATAATAAAGGCCATTTCTGAAGAGCTCACAGCTAATATAATCAGTAGGGGAAGACTGAAAGTTTTTCTTCTAAGATCAGGTACCAGGCATGGATGCCTACTCTTGCCACTTCTATTTAACACTGCACTAGAAGTACTAGCAAAGGATAATAAGACAAGAAAAAGAAATAAAAGGCATTCAAATTGGAACACAAAGAGCAAAATTGTCCCTGTTTGCAAATGACATGATCCTATATGTAGAAAACCCTAACCTTAGCAAAAAACTGTTAAAACTAATAAGTGAATGAAGCAAAGGAGCAGGATGCAAAATCAACATACAAAAATTAGTTGCATTTCTTTACATTAATAATGATCTATCAAAAAAAGAAATTAGGAAAGCAATCCCGTTTATAATAACATCAAAAATTAAAATATGGAGGAATAAATTTAACCAAGGAAGTTAAAGATTTCTACACTGAAATCTAGAAAACACAGATGAAAGAGCTTGAAAAAGACACAAATAAATTGAAAGATATCCCATGGTCACGGATTAGAAGAATTGATATTGTTAAAATGTCCATACTACCCAAAGCATTATGCAGATTCAACGCAATCTCTTTCAAAATTTCAATGACATTTTTCATAGTAATAGAAAAAAAAATCTAAAATTTGTATAAGACCACAAAATGTTCTGAATAGCCCAAACCATCCTCAAAACGAAAAACAAAGTTGGAGGCATAATACTTTCTGATTTCAAACCTATAGTAATCAAAACAGTATAATAATGGCATAAAAACAGACACATAGGTCAATGGAACAGAATAGAGAATTCAGAAATAAACCCAAGCATAAACAGTCAACTAATTTTCAACGAGGCCACCAAGAAGACACAATAGGTAAAGAGTATTCTTTTCAATAAATATTGTTAAAAAAACTGGATATCCACATGCCAAAGAATGAAACTGGACCCTTGTCTTAGACCATATACAAAAACAAACTCAAAAAAAAGTAAAGATATAAACATAAGCCTTGAAATTGTAAAACTAATAGAAGAAAACGTAGGGGCAAAACTCCTTGACATTGGTCTTTGCAATTTTTTAGATATTATACCAAAAGTTCAGTCAACAAAGTAAAACTAAGCAGATGGGACTATATTTTCACTGCTTTTGACTTTCTTCAAATTTTAAATGAAGCCTTGTGTATTACGCCAAGAACATACTCAGGCTTTCAGCTCTAGGGAGCTTCTCAGGGTTCTTTCTTGATTTCTTTCTACTTTAGGGCTTTGCATTAGCTGTTCTTTTTGCTTAGAACACTCTTCCCTTTCTCTATTTTCTTTTGTCTTAGATTCCCTTCAGGTCTCATTTTAAATTTAATTTGCATACCCAGTGAGTTTTCCTCTATTCTGAGATCCTGAGTATTCTTTTTTTTTTTTAAGCATGTATCATGTTTATAATTATTAATAGTTTAAAAAAATGATTTGGCTAGTACCTCTCTTTCTTGGGTGCAACTTACTGGAGGCAGGTTTGAGAGGTAGAGAGGAAGTATAGGGAGCTGTGGAGCCAACCTAGCCCTGTGCCTTCATTTCTGTTAACACAGTGTTTTATTTATAGCCTGTTTACATGATGATGTTTTCTATCAAGTTGTTTGTGCCCCAACGTTGAATACTTATATTTTGGCACTAGCTAGGAGCTGATTATCTGGAGTGTAGTCATCTACTAACAAAAATTAATTAACTTTTCAAACCAGCATATGCCAAATACCAAACAAGTTAACAATCGTGACAGACATATGTTATCCATTATGGTAACCACAAGCCACATGTTGCTACTGAGCATTTGAAATGTGGCTAGTCAGAATTCAGTTTGTTATAACCACATAATACCAACTAGATTTTGAAGACTTAAAATGAAAAAAATGCAAAAATATTGCATTAATATTTTTAGTATTAATTTTATGTTTAAATGATGATTTTTTAGATATGTTGGGTAAAACAAATCAAAAACTAATTTTATCATTTCTTTTTACTTTTATAATGTGGCTACTAAAATTTTAAAATTATATAGCCAGCTTACATGTGTGGATCACATTATATTTCTATTTAATAATGCTGCCATTGAATTTCAGAGGAAGTGTTCTTTTGGTTGATGTTTAGGTAATTTTGATGGGCCCCGAAGTGAGTCAGAAATGTAGTCAACAAAGAAAGTTGGGGAAATCATCCTAGGCCCATGTTAATTGAAATCAAAGATGCAGATGCTTTAGCACACAAAGGGACATTACATAGACTTATGTGTCCAGGAATGAGGGGTGATGACTAGAAGAAGCTATCTAGAGAGTTTTTGAGCAAACAGAGCATATCCTAGAGTAGATAGTGGAGAAAGAGTGTGGCAGTATTGTGGCAAGTTTGAACATTCCAGAATAAAGAAGAATGTTTATTTTGCATGGCTAAACATAACAGTCAAGGAGAAAGACTTGAAGAGAAATGATTGAAAAGCTAAGAAGCAAAGGAATGGTAGGAAGTATCAGTTCTAGGAAAGTTTAATTGCAAGGCAAATGTTGCAAGGAGCAAAAGCAGGCCAGAACAAATCAAGTGAGATGGGTTGGAGAAAGTGGTTCAAGACTAAACCTTTTGCAAGGCTCACTTTTATTTTTGTTTACTTATTTATTTATTTGTCTATTTATTTACTTTACAGACAGGGTCTCACTCTGTTGCCCAGGCTGGAGTGCAGTGGCATGATCATAGTTCACTGCAACCTTGAACTCCTGGGCTCAAGAGATCCTCCTGCCTCAGCCTCCTGAGTAGCTAGGATTACAACACCCACAACCATGCTCAGATAATTTTTAAATTTTTTGTAGAGACAGGGTCTCACTATGTTGCCCAGGTTGGTCTCAAAATCCTGAACTCCAGTGATCTTCCCACCTCAGCCCCCAAAGTGCTGGGATTACAGGCATGAGCCACTGCTCCTCACTCACTTTCACTTGATATTAGTTGTGCAGTGGCAGGCCTTAAAGCTCAAAGATTGCATGGAAGACCAAACAGTAGTGGGTTGTTTATGGCCTTCAACGACAGGAAAAAGGCTTTGAATATAGGGAGGGAATTTGAAGAGTTGGAGTAGGAGTCTGTCAAGGGATTTAAAGTGCCCTTTACCAAGATTCATCTAAAGGTAATACGAATGTGTCTATTAATCTAGGTGGGGGCCAGGAAGCAGGAGACAAATGGAAAGATTTCATATGCTTCTGTCACAGTCCAAAATTAGGTAATACAGATGATAGAGAGACAATCAAAATAGGAGAAAGAAGAGGGGCATGAAGTAAATTACATAAAAAAAGTTTATAAAGTTTATGGATGGGTTATGTGTTGGAAACAGATTAAAAGATCAAATAAGACTCCAGGGTTTTGATCTTGATTTATTGGAAGCACAAAAGAAACATGGAATTCAGGAGAGGGATCTTTCCTTAGGGGAAAAAAGAAATTCATCATTAAATAAATTGAATTTGAGGCACTTGCTCAGGACATTCAAATGGAGATTCCCCATGGAAATATAACCCAGGATGAAGGTCAGCAAAAGAGGAGGAGAAGGAAATTCTGGAAGCCTCTACAGAGAACTAGGAAAAATTTATGAATCACAGTGAGTAAGAAGTTCAAGAGAGTAGCAGGAGGCCTTAAGGAAAAGCTATAATTATGGAAGCAGGGAGGGAGTAAGGCTAAAAAAAGAATCGAAAAATATTGCCAAGACAAGACCATGCCACAGAGGGCAGGGGGTGGGGCTAGTCAGCCTCGAAGGACAGTCACTCTTGAGGTCCATTTATTGGGTGTGGCCTTTACTTTAGAGAGTTCAGTCTCAATACAGTGGAGAGGGCATATCTGGGGGAAAATTTTTATGGTAATCAGCAAACATCCTTACTTTATTTCTCAAATTATTGTGTGTATATCATATATGAATTTCTTTAATTCCTTCATATGCCTCTGTATTTATTTATTTACTTATTGCCACAAAGATCTGAGAGAACCCCCTATTTATAATTTCAATATACCATCTTTACAGGAGGTTCGAAGGCTCTGTGCATCAATGGAAATAATTTTGGCTGCAAAATGATATTAGAGGTCCAGAGGTCCAGACACTGTATTCTAGTTTTAGATCTTTCACTAATTAGATAACATGATCTTCAGAAAGCTGCTTAATTTCACTGGGCCTAAATCTCCTTATCTATAATAGGGTAGGTTCAGACTGTATGCTACATTTAGTGCTTTCTAAATTTACCTTTAATTTGTTTTTCATGGTATGGTTTTGTTTAAAACATTTTAAAGGCAAACTTATTTTTGTCATAAAAAATCTTAAAACTGGGCATGTTTTCAATATTTCACATTTTTCTTGACTAACCCCTCCCTACCTTATTTTATATTACATTCTTTACCCTTATTCTGCATATGAGATAGAGAAGCAACTTATTTTAGTAGCCATTTTGGTGGCCAGAAGGGGTAACACATTAGAATAAAGAGATGACATAAGTTCATAGATTCAAATTCAAATGCTTTCCAGTTTATAAATCCTGTCATAATAAAATTATGCATATTGGTTAATGCAATGCCTCAGAATACTGAAGATGCATATACGGAGTTTATACTAGAGGCCTAAAATATCATAACTAGATGTGGAAGAGTAGCAAGACATGATATTAATGGAATTTACTATTTTTAGAACTTGCTTAGGGCATAGTCATGTCTCCCAACAATATATAGAAATTTGTAAAATATTATTAGCTTCTCAATTTTGTACTATATGAATGAATTACCTAGGAAATAAATGACAAGAAATAAAAAGAAAGATAATGTTAGTATGTTTTATTTTTAATTTTTGAATATTAATACATTTTAAAGCTAATTACACTCTTATAAGAGGGGATTTTTAAAATTATAACCATATTCTAATAAAAATATATTTTGAAGGTGGACTTTAGGAAACCAAGATAAAAATAGGTGGTTTATGTGACAATGGGGATGATGGAACCATAGCTAGTACACATGTCAATTATGCAGCCATTGCAGTAACACAGGTATATAACTACTTCATGGATAACTGGTTTCATGAAATTCTTCCATGATTCTATGGCTGTTCTGATTTTTGTCTTCATTGTTTTATAATTAGGAAGCTGTGAGTTTTTTAAGTTTTTCCCCTTTGATGCATTTGATATGCAGAATGTCCTTATTATTCCCTGCCTTCAAATTAATTTCCCGACCAATTATTTTTTATTACAAAGGAAATTAACATTTTAGAAATTTGTCTAGGACTAAAATAAGAATGCGTGGGTTTTTATATAATTATAATGGATGTACATGTTTTAGTCCGTATTTATGTTTTAACGCTTGGTTGGTGTTAATGCATTCAATGAATGTTACCAGTTGCATTAGTGAGGTCTATTTATACAACAGCTGTACTTCATAGTCAATATATCAATGTTAGTTATTAGATAAATCCTCCAATCTCTCAAAATGAAAGACTTAAAAATGCTTGTATAATATTGGAAAAGTACATTTCTCTCAAGATTCATAATGACTTCAAATAGTTTTAAAAACAGATCTGGTTTTTTGTTTGTTTGTTTGTTTCTAGTTTTGTAGAAAAATTGGTTACTTTCTTAATAATTGTGAGTTGAATGGGAAGATTCCTCTGCAGAAACAGATTGAAAAATATTAAATCTCTTAAAGTTGCTTTCCTGTGTTTGGAATATGGCTCTTAACATGTTTGACTCTAAATGTTACATGAGGATTTCAGAGAGAAATATGTCTGTCATGCCAGATCCCACTTTTGTAATAAAAACATATAGGGAGCAAAAAATCATATGAAATTGCATTTTGATTAGCTGTAGAGTATGGAGGTTCATGACCACTGCAATAGTTATTTCTCAATGATATACTTTAAATGCAAATATAAAATAGGGGTATACATCTTTCAAAATGTTATATGTTAGTTACAGTGAAATATTGCTTACTGGTCCCTCTGTTAACCTGGCATTTCTCTTAATAAAGATGTTTGTGTGTTGGCAGTAACAAGATAAATTGTGTTGAATGGTATTTAGTGTGATAGCCATTGAAAACATTCAAGATGTTAAAGTATCTTCTGATTTATCAAATAAAGAATAAGTTATATTTTCCAAATCACTTCAGTGTCTAGGAAATGCTAATTTTTGAAAATATTTAAATCTATATACTATATTGATGATATTTATTAGAATACCTTATTCCTAAGCTATGTTAAAAAAAAACCAGAATTTGCAATCCTTTTGCAGTTTCAAATCTTCCTTACAACATGTTGAAAATTTCTTCACATACTAAGACTAATTATTATAGGATGTGACTTTTAGTTTTCTTTTATTCATATATTCTGTGAAAATATAAAGGTAAAATAAAAAATATTTAGATAGCTTTCTGTTCAGGAAAACTCACAAAAATGAAATGTTGCCAAGCTATTTGATCCCCTTAACAGTATTATTTTTAGAGCTCTTATTTCTTTTAACACAGGAACTTACGATTAAATAAGAAATAATTTGACTTTTCTAAGTGTGAAAAATAGACTCTGAAAATTTTAACTAGGCCTACGTTTTTTTCATTTATGGTCCAACCAAAAGGAATATGTTAGGTTAAGTATTAAAAAATAGGCAATATAATTAGAAAATTTACATAAATTGGGATATATAAAGGATCTTATAGCATAGTGAGACATAGATTAAACCAATAGGTCAGGTTTTCTATTCTGTTTTGTTTAGAAATGAATAAGTAGATGGGTGGAACTTTAGGTTAACTAAACTCTGGATGTTAAATCAACTATCTCTCATGACCCCGAATTCATTTTTCCCACTGGGTTACCCTTCCTTTAACAAGGGCTCAGAGGCTCGATGGAATCTATACTAATGAAAAGAGTGCTGGCAACTCGAGCATCAGAAGTTTCAAGACAAGAAGGCAGGGATAGAATTCAACCTACTGTGGGCTTTGCACTTTGCACTGCGTAGGAGGGCAGACATTTTTCTCCAAAACTACCTTAAAGCAAAACAAGGGAAGACATATAGCATATCCCAACTGTCTGGCATCCAGGGGAAATGTAAACCGAGCTGACAGATTGGTAACAAGCCTGACAAACTTGTTTGGGTCCCAGGATTTACTCTCTCAATGAAACTATTAAAAGATGGAATGTGTCTTTGGCACAATGTATTCATTTCTACTTCATTTGTCTTGGCTTGTTATTTATTATATGACTTTAAAATTGATTTAAACTCAAGCTCATATCTGGAGGTTTTTTCAAAGTTTGAGGAAATGGGACTAACTAGAGTCATAGAGTACCCACTAATAGAGGAGTCAAATACCAGCTCTGCCAAATCTAGTTTTGGCGAGTATAACCTGACTCTGATGCTCCTCATCTGTAAATGAGGTTTGTAACACCTTACACAGAGAGTGTAACTGGATGTTCAAGACTCAGAGATATCTGAAGCACTTGGCACATAGTAGGGACTTCCAACATCTTTTATCCTCTTTTCTTTCTCCTTCTTAAAGTTACACAAGACTCCTAATAATGTCAAGTTTTCTGTTTTGAGTTTTTTTTCCCCAACATTTTTTTTCCACACTCTGATCCTTATTTTTTCTACCTTTCTGAATATTATGCTTGCTATTAAATTATTTTAGGTTAGAGCTGTGCTTCTTTCATTCTAACAACTCCTTAGGAGTTTAACACCTGTCATTAAAGAGCAATTGGCTTGCTGAAAAACTGATATCTTAGCATCATGAAATGAGCCTAGCATCCTATTATTAAAAGAAAAGTATTTTTTTGTGTGTGCTGACATTTAGTGCTGTTCTGAGTTTCAACTCAAATATTTTGACTGGCGTTTCTTATTGTGGATTTTACTCCCCACATTTACCTTTTCTGCAATGGTACACCATTACATATTTTCAATGTTGTCACAGGGCAATTGTGGGATGAAAAGGCAGAGAATGATGTTACTGGGCAAATGACAAGTTACCTATTTTTCTCTCTTTTGATTCTGTTTCTTAGTTTATAGATCCTGTATTTGCTTTCCCAACCTAAAGAAATGAAAATATCTTCTGTCTATAGTGTTCAAGATTAAAAAAAAAAAATCAGGGCCTTTGAACATATAGAACTGATCACTACTAAAACAAGTAGACTGTCTGAAAAGAAGTAAAACTGTAGAGTTTATATATATTGTGCTTACTGTATGTGCAGCACCACTATAAGAATTGCATATGCATTAATTTGTTCATTTCACACAAAAGCCCTATCATTATCCCTGTGTTACAGATGGGGAAGTAGAGATACAATATTTTAGGATGACTTGTCCAACATCTTACAGAAGTGTAAGGGGCAGGATCTCAACCCAAGCAGTCTCGTGCTAAGGTTTACCTTATCTGCCTTAAACTATATCTTGTGATCCCAGTGAAGGCTATGATTAGTCTCCATCTCTTAAAATCATGCTGCTCAAAGTGTCATCCTTGACCAGATGGCACCAGGACGACCTGGGAACCTATTAAAAATGCAGGTTTTTCAGGCCTACTCCACACCCATCAAATTATAATTTACATTTTAATAAGATCCCCAGATGAGTAGCATGCATATTAAAATGTTTGGGAAGTACAGATCTAAATATTATATCTGTCATCATATATAGACTTTTTGTGTGGTACAGGGAAAAAGAAATTACAGAATTTTAGATCTTAAAGAAATTAAGATTTAGAGAAAATATAGCTCAATCTATATTCAATATTGGAGCTGAGTGAAATTTTATAAATATTTATTCTTAAATATATATTTAACTACCATGTAAACCCTTTTCAACTTTTATGAAAGGAAGAGATTGCCCATCAATACATGAGTGGATTAATAAAATGTGGTATATGTATACCATGGAGTACTGTTTAGCTATAAGAAACAATGGTGATATAGCACCTCTTATATTTTCCTGGATAGAGCTGGAACCCATTCTACTAAGTGAAGTACCCCAAGAATGGAAAAATAAGCACCACATGTGCTCACCAGTAAATTGGTTTCACTGATCAACACCTAAGTGCACATATAGTAATAACATTTATCAGGCATCGGGCAGATGGGAGGATGGAGGAGGGGATGGGTATGTACATACGTAATAGGTGCGATGTGGACGGTCTGGGGGATGGACACACTTGAAGCTCTGACTGGGAGGGGACAAGGACAACATATGTAACCTAAATATTTGTACCCTCATAATATGCAGAAAAAAAAAGATCAATTGGTATTACACAAAGGTACTAGAATTTAAGCTTTTTTATTTGCAACTGGGCCAATGAATGTGACCAGTTAGGGGAAAGAGCTAGTTAGACAAGTGGACCTCAGTGTTGCTTCCCATGGACTCACCTGTAGAACTAAAGCCCAACTAAGATTTTTATAGCTCTCTTGTGCCTGGTTTCCCCCTTAATTACATGTATCTTCTAACCATTTCATATGGTTGTTGACCCAAATTTCTGTCCTGGACTTGAAAGCCATTCTTGTCATGATTCATAATTTGTTACCACTTGGCTCTTGAACTAAATCCGACAATAAATGTCACATTCCTGTGACCCCAAGGAGCATGGAGTACTCTTTCTGCAAATCCAACTTGCTAGAATCAGAGACAGCTCACAGTCAGGGAAGTCAGCATTAGAATAGTCTTAGGGCAGGCCTCCCTGATTTAACCAGTCTGCTGTTCTTTCTACAGTCCATATATGATGTCATCATTTTCTCCCCACAGTAAATAAAACATCAGAAGATTTTTCTTTACAGTTTTGACGAGCCCGATTTCTAAACTAATTATGACACCCGCATTTAGTGAGAGAATAGGCAAAAATCTTTGTACATGAAGCAAAATTCTGACACATTTTATTTACTGACACACTCCGGACTAAGTACTATACAAAACAGAGTATATGTTTCTCAAATCATGGCTCATGGATTGCCTACATCAGAATTACCTGAGGAATCTAAATATAATTCAGATTCTGCTTCTTTTTTAGTCTCACTGAACAGGAATCTTTACAGATGGATCCCAGAAGGTGAATTTTTAACACTTACCAGATGTAATTCTGATAAACATTAGGTTTGAGAATGATTGGACAGTGTGTTATTTTATCTGAAATAATTTGCTTAATCTGCCAAGTTTATATTTTTCATTATTATTCACTGCTTCTTATTTCAATTATATCCATAAGAAAATGTGTTATAAGCAGTCAATACAATGTTTCAAATAAAACATGAAGTACATGTTAAGTGTTTGAGCATACAAATATGTTGCTTAGTTTTGCACTTGAACACTTTTTGAAATGCAAGAGTCAAGAAAGTTCATTTTTAATGTCTGTCGCATGTATTTATTGATGTGATTTATTTTAAAGCAGTGATTTTGTTAACCAAGAATACTCAACAAAATTGGCAACAAGGAGAGTGTCTAGCACAGCACCCAGGAATCATTAATGTTAAAAGGCTCCATAGGTGCTGCCAATGGTCAACACTGGTGAGATGTTCTGCTTTAAATGCTCATATTTATCAAGAGCATAAAAGATGTTCTTCCCTGAGTGCTTGTCGGGTTGCAGAGCAGGTGGTAAAACTAGATATCCTGGAGTTGGAGTCAGATGAGCTAGGGCAAAGGCATTATACTACAATGTCCCATTTCTCCTAGTTTCTCTTTCTCTCATTGCTCTTTTCACCACTGTTCTTCATTTCTGCTGCCTAAGTTTGGACTGTATCATATCTACTCTGAATTATTACAAAACCTTCCTAACTGACCTCCTGAACTTGATTCTCTCTTCTACCTAAAACCAGATCTGTTCCATCTTTTTTTTTTTTTTTTTTTTGCTTAAAATGTTTCAGTGAATGGGTTCTTATTGCCTACAGAGGCATGTACAAAATCCTTACCATCCCAGAGAAGGTATCCTGGCTCCTGCCAACATTTCTCCTCCTTGAGTTTAGTCACTCATGTAAAGTTTGCAGCTATGTTCTACCATACTGGTTCCAATTTGCTGAGTCATTCTTGAATTTTCATCTCTCTATTTTTTATTTGCAGCCCAAAGATAGGTAATGCAACAAATCAAACCTCATGAAAATGTCCATTTCTTGCCAAGAATTTTTAAGATCAAAATGTAATATTTTCCCTCCCAACATCATCCTGTGATCTCCCAAACTATATGACTTGCTATTGGGAGAGAGAGTACACATCACCTTGATTCTAAGGCTTTTCACCTTAGCATGTGGGAATTCATCCTGGGAAGTGCCTCTGATCTTCATGTGAGCCGGTGGCATCTTATGATAGTCCTTTCAGCACTGATTGGGGGGAGAGAAGTTCTGGATGTTCAAATCCCTTCCCCATGTCCAGCCTTGCCTGATCAGGCCATTATCCAGGATATCCATTATCCCACATATCAGCAGAGATGAAAGTGGAGCACCTGAGACTAAGGAAAGGGGCATCACATGGTGTGTCATCCAGATAAGAAAACAGGAAGAAAGGACTCTAAAATTGCTTATTCTTGCAGCAGGTATTACTCTAGGCACTGACTTTGCTTAAGCTGGGAGTCTAGGATACTTAGCATATTCAATTAGAAGATAAGAGACTTTAATGTACTCTTTCCTTCTTGCTGAAAATATACCTAGAGTTGAATTTTAATGAGATACAAAGTTAATAATTGTGCTCAATTCCTAACATTTTTCCTTTTCTTTCAAAAATCCCCAGCTGTCTGCAGATGCTTAGGTGCTTGCTCTCCAACAAGATTCTTAGATGCTTTAGGGCAAATATTCTTTCTGTCTTTCAAATAAAAGTTCTTTTATTAGGGTACTTGATTTAAAAAATTATATCATAAGCTTTTAGGGGCTGCATGTGTTCATAAGACAGACAGAGACAGGCCAAGAGCAGAATAAGATTTGAAAATGAATGCAAAATAGTGTGATTAAGAATTTCCCTCCCTTCCTCCCTCCCTTTCTTCCTTCTTTCCGTCATCTTCCCTCCGTCTCTCCACCCCTTTTCTTTCTTTATTCTCTCTCTTTTTCTTTTTCTCTCCTCTTTCTTTCCGCTGCATTCTTTTTCTTTTCTTTTTCTCCCCCTCATTCTTCTTGTCTTTGCTTTCATCCATTTGCTAAATAATATATTAGGCCAGGCACCAAGCTAAACTTCAGAGATAAGCACATGAAAAAAAATCCATTACTTGCTTTTAGGAACTACGCAATCTAGTGATGGGGGAAAAATCTATGTACATAATGAACCATAAAGGTTTGGGGTTAAACTGACATTTTTGAAAGGAAGAAAGACTTTGCTATCTCTCATTTACTCAAATATTTATTCTTTCATGGTACCAGGATAGTCTGAGAACTGTAAGTCATTCTAGCATGTGGACTGACTTGGAGAATGTCGATAAACATGCTGGAAATGGAAACAAGAGGAGATAATAATGGCCTTACAGTTGATTATAAAGGATTTGGCATTTGTCTTAAAGTCAGCGAGAAGGCACTACTAAATGATTTTAAGCAGGAAATAAGCTTATCATATTATTAGAAGAACAAGTTATTTAGTAGTAGTGAGAAGACTATCTGGGTAGTGGATAGGGGTGGGGCATTAGAGACAAGGACATCTTTTAGTATGGTATTGCCACTGTCTACACAGTGATATGGCCTGGACTACAGTAGTGAAAGCTGGGCATCTAGAGAAGATATGAGGTTTTAACCTTCAGAAAAGATGTGGGTGAATGGTGAAAAAGAAGAGGTTCTAGTTGGTTCTCAGGTCTGGGTATTTGGTGCTGTTAACAGAGGAGGGGAAGGCTTGGCACTGGGTGGAGGGAGGGTGATGATGAGGTCAGTCTTGAATATGTTGGATTGGAAGACTCTTATGGACATCCAACATATATTTAGGGGAAAAAATGGGTTGGAACTCAGAAAAGGGATCGGTATTAGAGATGTAGTTTTAGAAGCTGTCAGCATATAGGTGGTGGTTGAGACCATGGGATGGGGTGAAGGGTGGAAAGAGTAAAAGAGAAAGACCAGAATCTTGGGGAACACTAATACTTAAGGGAATAATAGAGGACAACTAAGGAGACTGAGATTAAGTGGCCTGTGAGGTAGAAAGAGGGATTAAAGCAAGTGATTTCACAGAAAGAGAGAAACATTTCAAGAAAAGATAAATAAAAACCAGCAACAGAAATGAATAGTGTAGAGAATCCAAGTAATAAAGGGACTGGAGAAAGATAATTGAATTTAGGAAGAAGGTGGTCGCAGGAGACCATGGTGAGAGCTGTTCCAGAAGAGCAGGGTGTGGCGTGGAGGGAACACTGTGCCCGCTTGCCAGGAGAGCAGAGGAGCGGAGGGAGCACTGGGAAATTGGGCAAGAGCTTGGCAGGTGAGAGCTATGATGTGGCCACATGGGCAACACTAAGCTGATGGCAGAGAATTTGGAAATTGGGGCCCCCAACGTGTGCATTCTGCTTGCTAGGGGGTGGGGTGGAGGCTGGCCCTTCTATGGAGACCGAGGAGGTAGAACTGAAAAGAACAAAGATGTGTCCGTGTTGCACCCCCTACAGGAGCAGACAGAGGGGCTGTCCAACCTCAGCTGGCTGGGAGACCCCCTTGAGGTGCAGTCCCCCAGCAGGCTGTAGTGCCCTGAGCGCCTGGGCAGGCTCTGTTAAAGCACGTGGGGCAGGAAACCAACCCTACATTCTCTTCTTTTGTAATTCAGCCTCAATACTTCAAAAGAAGGAGAGGAAGGAAAATAAATACTTGCCCTCCATCTCTGTTCACCTCACTGTCCTCTTCATATCAAGTCCCACCAACAAGAAAACGAAAAACAAAAAACCCTGTCATTGATTAGCCAATCCCACTTACAATACTCGAGGGAGAAAGAAGTGCACTCATTTATGGAAAAGGATTCACCTTACATTTTATTGTGAGGTGCATTTTTATTAGCTATAGCCCTGGGTCAAAACCTTTGTGTCATTATTTTTTCTTGGTACACATTTGTAGGGTACAAGTGTAATTTTGTTACATGCATAGATTGCCTATGCAATCTATGAAGTAGGGGCTTT
This sequence comes from Mirza zaza, assembly GCA_008750895.1. Lineage (NCBI taxonomy): Eukaryota > Metazoa > Chordata > Mammalia > Primates > Cheirogaleidae > Mirza > Mirza zaza. The sequence continues at coordinate 16,486 of VSMD01087064.1, read as the reverse complement.
TAGGGTATCCATCACCCAAATAAGGTATTTTTACCCTTAAAGTAATAAAATTTCATGTTCTATTATTTTTTAAAAGGAATTGGAAAGACTTTAACATATATACATGTCAAAAAGAAAAAAAATTAAAAGGCTGGCAATTCTAGGGAAAAAGGAGCTCTGAAGAGTTGACAGGTGTCGGACACAGAGCAGTGATAAAGACAGGAGGAGAGAGCCCTTGCCACTGAACTGGGAGAGCAAGGAAGAAGGCTGAGATGTGAAAAGTCAAGAATTTGACTTCCTGTTCACTGGCCTCTAGTTTTTCCAAGTGGAGGAGACTCAACTCAAGCCTGGGACATATTCATGACTGGGCTGCAGGTGAGCCCAGGCACAAAGCGTACACTGGAGAAACAGACTCCAGAGCATTCAGTTATATGAATCCACTTCTGGAAAGCTCCCTTGTTTGGTGAAATGATAAAGGAGAAAAAGTATTTTGTTGGGGGTGGCGGTAGTGAAGGTGGGGATGGAAAAGAAGAGGAGACATAAACTTGCAGCCTCTCTCAAAGGAAGTCACCAACAAAAGCTGAGGGAGATATGGAGGTACCGGCTGGCTCTAGGTAACAGAGGTAGTTGGATCACAGCCTACCTAGCACCTAGAGGACCCCAGCACTTCAGTTCCTCTTGCCACAATGGCAGAGGCCTTGAAACCAAAGGGATCCATGGAAAACAGGGAGGTGCTCAGGGGATGCCCAGTTGGAGACAGGTTGTTGGCCTCCACAGGTCTCAGTGACCCTCAGTTTGGAGTGGATAGCCCATGTAAATGTCCACAAAGTCTGGGACTGAAGTCCTGAGGGAGCAGATAAAGTCAAGGGCTATATTCATTCACATTACATTTTCATAAAGAAAGAGACCGTGTTTCTACAGGAAAAAATGGTATGCACATCTTGAGGAGAAGGGTTAAGCTTATTGAGCAAGGGGACAGAGCCCTGTCCTGGGATATTGAAAGATTCCTGAACAATTTGGAGGTGTGGATGGTGAAAGTGAGCTTGCAGGGGACAGTATGCAGAATTGCCATGAGCTGAACTGGAGAACACAGGTGGTTGCAGAAGCAGAAAACCTCTGTTTTTAAAAGTTATTGTGGCTGGTGTGGCTTGAGGGAAATCTTTGTTACACTTCTGGTTAGGCAGCCTATGATCGCATTAGCATTTTTGGCAGCCACATCACACTGTTGGCTTATATTAAGCTTATAGTTAAACAAAATCCCTAAATCTTTCACACGTGCTGCTCTTAAGCCATGTTTCCACCATCTTGAACTTGTGAATTAATTAACTGTTTTGGACCTGAATGTAAGGCTTTGCATTTATGGATATTAATTTAGGCCAGTGTGCCAGTTTTCAGAGAATATTTTGTATATTGTTTCATGTTCTCACACACTTTTTCCCATGACTTTCAATAATACAGAACCTAGAGAGATTCTTTGTGCACAATCAAAAGTGGCAGATTCACTCTGCTGTCCGACTTTTGAGCCTATGTCTTCATTTGGTCTAAAAGGGACTTTGTCCCATTTCCTTCTAGCATCCCGATTTGCCAGACTGCACTGGTTAGAAGGTTTTTGCCTGCAAGGATGGAATGCTAAATGGACCTGGAATAAACAATAAGGACACTTGTTAGTGCAAAGAGGTAGGGAGGGCTCCAAGCACGGTACAACCATGGTTGTGACTCTGTTTTGCTGTTTATAATTTGGCTCTACCTTCTCCCATGTGTTGTCCTCAGGCCAACTTCCTCTGTGGTTGAAAGATGGCTGCCAAAGGCAGCAAGGATAACATGGTTCCTTGTTTGTGTCCAGAGGTGGGCGGAAAAAAGAGAAAGTGTAAAAAGAAAATATTCTTTTAGCCTGACTAGGACAACCTCCTAGATCACCTTTAGGGTGACCAACAATGCTGAATTGCTTGCAAGTGAGGGATGTGAGACTTTCAGTGCTAAAATCAAGACAGTTCTGAGCAAACAGGGGTGGTTGTTTACCCAAGCACCTATATCTAGACCAGTAACTGTTACCAGGATAATAGCTGTTATTAATTGAAGGTTCCTGGCAAGGATGGCTCCTGATGATTGGTGTAGACACGTTTCTGGAGTGTATCTGGCTTACCTGTAACGGATGCAACTGGGGCAGGTTTCTGGGCCCCAGATGTACTGATTTGGAGTCTCTGGGCATGAAGACTAGAAATCAGTTTTTATGAAGCACCACAAATGGTAGTCCTACACATGTGCTTGGAGAAACACTGGTTTAGACTAAATGGTACTCACACCTGAAGCTGGGGCCAAGATCCAAAATGTTCCACAGTGGAGCAGGGCTAGGAAGGTGTTGGAGAGTCACAAACCTATGCACACCTACTTCATTTCCCTGGTTTTCCAGGCAAGTCTTCAGAAGGGAAGAAAGTTAGTTTGAGATTGCTTGTTCTTAGAGAAACCATCCTGCATCCTGGTAACACCCAAGTGGTGTTTGACTCCCCTTGCTAAGTACTCACAAATTATACTTGAGGTTCATTCTTGCTCCTTGCCTATGGAATCAGTATCAAGCTCACAAGCAGTTAGCTTGTAGAAGTCATGGTGTTCCATTTATAAAAAACTTTTTTTGAAAGTCACAATAGTATTTCAGCCTTTGGAGGAGCAGTATGAATTTGAGGTTAAGAAATTGAACTCTGGTCAGGAAAACTAGGTAGAAAAGTGTGAGCCCCTCATTTGCATATATTAATTTTGCATATATTTAGTAACTTTCCAAAACATATCATCTGCAAAATAGAATAATGGTAGAACCTACCTCATAGGGCTGGTTGAGAGGATTAAGAAAGAGATAATGTTTATAGACTTTTAACACAGTGCTTGTCTCTTTAAACAAGTGGTAAATTTTGATAATATTCTCTCTCTTCATTCATTCATTCATTCATTCACTGTTTGAGATATTCTGAGTACTGAGTAGGGCTGGGCATAGTGGTTGTCAACAAAGAACACAGAAATAAGGAGCTTTCCCTGGTATCAGAGAACTCACAGTATTGACATTAAATTATAATTCCACTATAGTAGATTTATATACAAGACATCAGGAGGAAAGGATGATCAATTTGGAGGATGATCTGGGACTTGAAAAATGATTAGGCATTTTCTACATGAATGTAGGAGAAGAGGGAGAGAGAAGGACATTCCAGAGAAAGGATGTAACACCAGCATTAATCAAGACACGGGAACATGAAAGAGTAGGGCCCCTTTGATGCAAGTAGTTTTGAAGGCTGGAATGCACAGTTCAGGTCAGGAGCAGGGGTGGATGATATCAGAGAAGTAGGCAGGGACTGACTCAGGGCCTTCTGGTGGAGGTTGAACTTTTATCCTAGAGTTAGTATAGAGGTTTAAACAGAAGAGTTATTGCTTGATCACATTTGTATTTCGGAAAGATCAGTCTGGGGTAGTAGAGTGATGAGCTGCAGGGTGGTGAGGCAGGAAAATTTGTTAAGAGCCCACAGTAATACTCCTGGTGAAAGCTGCTGAGGGTGTAAACCAAGAGAGGGATGCAGGTTGAACATCCATAATCTGAAACTCCAAAATCTGAAATGCCCCCAAATTGGAAACTATTTGAGTGACAACATGACACTACAAGTGAAAAATTTCGTACCTGATCTGATGTGACAGGTTGCAGTCAAAATGCTGGTGAACAACACATAGTTTATTCAACTTCTCCAAGGGAAAATAGATTCCCCAATCTCCTTCATTTGCAATATATCTTTTCTGTTCGTGCTCAGATTCCCCCACACAAACATGCCTACAGAGGGTAATAATATATCATGCATGCAGAGCTGACCTGCCAATGGTAGGTTTCCCACGATGTCCCATACTTATTAAATAAATAAATAAAACTTTCAAAAACGATCTTAATTGCAAATATATATAGTATAAAATTACCTTTAGCTATGTGTTTAAAGCGTATATGAAACAAATGAGTTTCATGTTTAGACTTAAGTCCCATCCCCAAGATAAGTCATGATGTGTATGCAAATATTCCAAAATCCAAAACATCTAAAATCCAAACTACTTTTAGTTCCAAGCATTTCAGATAAGGGATACTTCACCTGTAGTAGGAATAGAGCGTAAGAGATAAGAACAAGAGAGGTAGAATACATACAACTGACAGGACTGGGTGATAGATTAGGTGTTGGGTGATGGAAAAAAGATTTAAGGGAAATTCCCAGATTTCTGTCCTGGGTGGGATGGTGGTGGTGGTGAAAGCAGTTTTTGGTTCTAAATTTGAGTTCCCTGGGAGAGATCCAGGTGGAAATTCACAGTAGGTAGGTGACTCAACAAATCTGTATCTGCGGAGTGAATTCTGGTGGAGGGAGATAGGCTGGGAGTCAGCAGGGAACAGCATTAGGGTACCAGAATCTGTGAGTGACAACAATTGTCTGGGATGATGCCTCAGCAGAGTGTATAAACTAGAATGAGGACAAGAATTCCCAGAAACCACAAAATTCCACAAAGCTCATTGATGGTGATTCAGTGATACCATCTGCATATTTTCCCAGGGCCCACGTAAGAAGAATTAAACGCATTTAAGCTTTTCTTTTGTACTTCCCTCTTTACAGTATTTTTCACTAATTTTTTCTAGTCCCTTAATTAATTACCTTCAAATAACAGATTTTCTTCTGATCCGTACGTAGTCAGATGCATTATCCATTGCTCCACTGGCCCACTAAGTAACAGATTTTCCTTGTTTTGTTTTTCATAGGGTGAATATATGACAATGTCTGAATTTTTTAAATTACAATTTGAGAAGTATGTTTTCTAAGTAAGTTTTTCCAGTTGTTTTATAATTACTTATAGCTGCTTTCTTATATTCTTGTCCAAAATTCAAACAATTCTAAACAAAAAACTAAATGTTGTTAAATGAAAATGAAGTACTACTTCTAATAGAGAAATGGGGGTAAGGAGCACAAAAGGGACACAGACTTGGAAATATATGCAGAGGGGAGAAAAATCCTACAAAACTAATGCCCAAAGAACATTTTTAAGACAGGGAAATGGATGTATTTACTGTGGCTCCTCTGGTATTTAAATGAGCTGCAGGAAGATTCTTTGGAATCTTTTTCCCCAGCAGTGACAGAGGCAGCCTGGGAAAGACTAGAGAAGGAAAACCCCAGTAAGTTTCACATATGAAGAAACCATAAAAGAGGCTAGTGAAATAGTCAAAAAGACCTCTGCCAACTGCGAAGAAACCTTGGGCCACTGGGGAGAAAATTCCCATAAAGCGGCAATCCTCAACCCCTGGTGGTGGACCGGTACCAGTCAGTGGCCTGTTAGGAACCAGGCTCCACAGAAGGAGGTGAGCAGCGGGCAGGAAAGTGAGCCAATGAAGCTTCATCTGTACTTACAGCCACTCCCCATCGCGAGCATCATGGAATAAACTTTGCCTCTTGTCAGATCCGCTGCAGCATTAGATTCTCACGGGAGCACGAACCCTACTGTAAACTGCATACGCGAGGGATCTAGGTTGTGTGCTCCTATGAGAATCTAATGCCTGATGGTCTGAGGTGGAGCTGAGGTGGTGACGCTAGTGCTGGGGAGCGGCTGCAAATACCAACCATCATTAGCAGAGAGGTCTGACTGCACAGAGACTATAATAAATCGTTTCCAGACTCATATCAAAACCCTATCAGTGAGTGGCAATTTGACAATTAAGCCACATCTGGTGGCGGGGTTTATAGTGGCAAATGAGCATCTTACTTCAATTGTACAGCTGCATCTGGTGGCAGGTTTTAAGTCCGAATCTGACACGTATTTTAGTTCGAATGGGAGTTGTCCACTATTTTATGTACAACTCTGTCCGTGCTTCTTTCTTGAGCTGCACACTTGTCTCAGTACAGTTTTGATAAACCCACAAACTAACGCTAGTGAAAATGAGTAAAAAACATGTCACTGGAGAGCTTCTTTGAAAAGGAGAAAAGACCAATGAGAAAACAGAAGACTGTAAGACTGCCAACAAAATGAAAGCTGAGATTAAAAGAAAACACCAAGAGTCCTTCTTAAATTGTGGGTTCATTGCTACAGGTGATTCACATTCTCCAAGCCCACTTTGTATAATACGTGGCAATCGGCTATCCAACAAATCCATGAGAACTTTCAAACTGCTTCACCACATGCAGACCAAGTAGCCTACATTAAAAGACAAGCATCTGGAGTTTTTCAAAAGCAAAAAACACGAACACAAAGAACAGAAGCAATTATTGAAGAGCACCACTTCTTCAAATGTGTCTGCACTGAGAGTGTCATTCTTAGTGGCTAATTGTATTGCTAAAGCTAAAAAGCCCTTTACTACCAGTGAAGAGTTGATCCTTCCTGTTGCTAAGGACATTTGCCATGAATTTTTAGGACAGGCTGCAGTTCAATAGGTGACTCATGTTCCTCTTTCAGTTAACACCGTAACTAGATGAATTGATAAAATAGCAGAGCATACTAAGGCAAAATTGCTAGAGAGGATGTGGTATGCAATCCAGGTTGACGAGTCCACCAATGTTGACAACAAGGCAACAACGCTTGTTTTAGTGAGATATATTTTCAGGAGGATGTGCATGGGATATATTATGTGCACTTTTGTTGCCAACCAACACCACAGCTACAGAACTATTTAAGTCTTTGAATAATTACATATCAGGAAAACTGAATTGGTCATTTCATTTCAGTATATGCTGCCATGACTGGACAGCTTTCTGGTTTCACTACTCGGGTCAAGGAGGTCACTTCTCAATGTGAGTCTACACACCACGTCATCCATAGAGAAATACTGGCTAGCTGAAAAATGTCACCCGAACTAAACAACGTTTTGCAGGACATAATTAAAATTATCAACCACATTAAAGTACATGCCCTTAGCTCATGTTTGTTTGTGCAGCTCTGTGAGGAGATGGACGCAGAGCACACACACGTCTTCTGTTATACACAGAAGTGAGATGGATTTCTAAAGGTAGATCACTGGCCAGAGTTTTTGAGTTATGAGAGCTGCTCCAGAGATTTCTTTTAGAAAAACAGTCACTGCATTTCAGTGACACAGAATGGGTCACAACACTTGCTTACTTGTGTGACACATTCAACCTGCTCAGTGAACTTAATCTGTCACTTCAGAGGAGAACAACAACTGTGTTCAAGTCAGCAGATGAAGTGGCTGCATTCAAAGCCAAACTGGAATTATGGGGGTGACGAGTGAACGTTGGGATTTTTGACATGTTTCAAATATTAGCAGAGATTTTGAAAGAGACTGAGCCAGGGCCTTTTTTCTCCCAGCTGGTCCAAGATCACCTATCTCAGATCTCAAAAAAGTTTGAGCATTACTTCCCAACCACAAAAGACCCCTGACCTGGGAAGAAACGGATTCATGAGCCATTTGTGAATAAGCCAGGTAATCAACTTTGTCCGTGCTAGAAGAGGATCAGCTACTTGAGACCGCAAATGACGGTGGCCTTCAAAGTGTGTTTGAGACAACTTCAAATCTCTATAGGTTCCGGATTAAAGTCAAGGCAAAATGTACTGAAATTGCCACCAAAGCACTAAAAAGCCTGCTTCCATTTCCAACAGCCTATCTGTGCGAAGCAGGGTTTTCTGCAGTGACAGCAAGCAAAATGAGGTTAGAGTAGACTGGACATAAGCAACACACTTCGAGTATCACTGTCTCCCATCATCCCCTGATGGGACCGTCTAATTGCAGGAAAACAAGCTCAGGGCTCCCACTGATTCTGCATTATGGCGAGTTGTATAGTTATTTTGTTATATATTACAATGTAATAATGATAGAGATAAAGTACACAATAAATGTTAATGCACTTGAATCATCCCGAAACCACAGGCCTCTTTTCCCTCCCCCTTCCCCCCATCCGTGGAAAAACCATCTTCCACTGAACCGGTCCCTGGTGCCAAAAAGGCTGGGATCGCTGCTAAAGGACACGGGAAGTGAAGAACTCCAGAGAATGGACGCCACCTAGTGGGAACATGAGGCTTTCAGGGAAAATAAAATAGATGGCAGGATTTCAGAACTTGGGGATGGCTTAAAAGAATTATTAGGAGTTTTATTAACTTTTTTCAGTAAACATTCACTGATGATATGCTATGCACCAGATGCATTGATAAGAACTTGGGCATTATTTAGTGAGTATTTTCATCTGAGTCCGCAAACCCAGATGCCCCAGAATCCTAACATTATTATTTTTCTATGCTGTAACTACAGTCTATATTAAACTTCCGTTTCATTTGGTGCTGAAAACAATCTCAGTCACTTTATTGCCCCTTTGCCCCCTTGGCCTGGATAGATCTGAGTTCTGAGGTTGAGTTGTGGCAAAGGAGGGTTGTGCACAAGGGAGGGATCCTGTAGCCCTCTGCGTTGCTGTCTTTACACAGTCTTCAGGGAAGATATTTTTGGTTCTGTCTACCCTTTGAACATTGGCTCCCGCAGGTCACTGCTGAATTAACTCTTGTTTCTAAGTACAGGCTTTTTTTTTTTTTTGAGTCTGCCTCCCATTCGTATATTTCCGTTACCTTATCAGACATTCTACTATTCCTATACAGCTGTGTACTGCCCTATGTGCTTAAACACACTGAACATACCTTTTTATGCTGGAGTTTGGTACTTCTCTCGGCTTCATCTAGAAATTGGGTAACAGGTCCTTTTGACCTCATATTCTCCAGATCTATCTCAGGCTTCTTTTGCCCCATTTTCTAGAGGCACAAAGGAGCTTGTTGTGTTTAAATAGCCCTATGTGGGTAGATCACAGGCTGTGCGTTGGACAGCAAAGGTAGATGAGGCCAACAAGGTAAGCTGAGGACAGACAGCAAAAAATTTTATGTGTTATGCTAAAGGATTTTGCATGTATGTATTGCAATTAGAAGGTGACTGCAATGATTCAGGTAAGGAATAAAATGATATTTACTTGGGCATAGAGAAGAATTATAAATTTAAGAGACAATTGGGTGGTAGAACTATTAATAGCTGTCCTTGGAAACCCCAACTTCCCAAGCTTAAATGACACCTACGTTCAAATTAAGCAAAAGCAGTTCCTACAGGAAGAGGCACTCCATGGGTATATATCTTGGGGAGTAGAGTGTGGTCTGGATTTTGTCCCATCCCTTGGCTGGGTGCCTTTGTGCAGTGAACAATCTGCCCAACCAAATGTGGTGACCCTAAATGTAGAAATGGAGAGTGGGAGGAATGATTAAGTTAGTGCCCTTAAAAGCATGACTGGAAATAGATTTCTATTCACTAGTTTCTTTCCCTTAGGTATTTTAGGTATTTTAGAGGATAACTATGTACGGTGATAAGTTGCAGTCTGATGTGCCATGTGAGTTTCCTACCTCAGTTTTTAACCTCATTAGAATTATGATACAGTCAGCAAAGATTAAAGGCTTTAAAAAGAAAGTACATATCCTAGATAATTCTCAAGAGAAAAAAATATCTCATAATTAAAATTTCTAAGAAGATTTTCTTGGGAAAGTCTGAAAAACTGTCACAGCAATAAGCCTAAAGAGACATGACTAGTAAATGTAATGTGGTATACTGGATGGAATCACTGAACAGGAAAAAGATATTAAGTAAAAAAATAAAATAAAATAAAATAAATAAAGCTGAAAAAATGTAGACTTTTAGTTAATAATAACATATTAATATCGGTTCATTAATTATAACAAGTATACCATCCTAATGTAAGATGTTTATAATAGGGGAAACTAGATGCTGGGTATATGGGAACTATCTGTATATTGTCTCAAATTTTCTGTAAATCTAAAACTTTGAAAAAGTAAAATCTATTTTTTAAAAAGGAAATAAATGGAAGATAAATAAATATGAAAAAAAGAAAGGACAATTTCCTTGGGTTAGAGTAACCAGTTTGCACTTTGAACGTTAAACAGATGCATTCATTCTGTTAGACATTATGGGGCATTTTGGGCATGCAGCCTAGCTGGAGAGATGTGCCATACACACATGCATGCATGGATCACAAATTGGTAGTGTATGTTAAATACCAAATGAGTGAAGCCTAGTAAAGAATCTCGGAATTTAGAAGGGCAAGAAATATTTTTTTGTGGAAAGTAGGAGGGGTTGGTTGGTGGAAGGGTAGCAGATTAGCAATACTTTCACGCAAAAGGTGAAAATTCAATTGGATTTGAAAAAAGAGTGGGGGTTAGATGTCTTTAGTTTAATTTTCCAAATATCAAATGAGTACTAATTGTATGAAAAGCACTGTAATATGTACTGATTGATGACTTTATTGCTTAGATCACAATAAGTAGACATTTGAATTCGAAAAAGCCCAATCAAAAATCAATACAACCACAATGAGTAAGATGTGCAACGTTTGGGAGATGGACATGCTTGAAGCTCTTACTCGAGGAGGGAGTGGGCATGGGCAATATAAGTAACCTTAACACTTGTACCCCCATAATATGCTAAAATTAAAAAAATAAAAATAAATAAAAAAAACCATTCTCACATTATATTGCTCAATCTGGTGTTTTTTCTTAATCCCTTTCTTACTGAAATTTATTTTTCCTGAAGATGAGGTAAAGTTAAGTATTCAACAGCTTTCTGTTATATCTGGCTGTGGGATGGGAGAGGGATGTCTCAGGCCTGGAAGGGATGGAGAGTTCTTTTCTGGCTGATTATTGTGAATAGGGCTCTGGGACCCTCCCCTTTGCCAATGGTATCAGGCTTATCTAGCATTGTCCGAGGAACTCCTCTTCAATGAAGGAACATAATGGTCCCACCTGACCTACCTTCTGTTGCTAGGTTAGGTCTGGGTTGCTTTCTTCTGTTGTGGGGCAGGGAGTAATATGTCTGTTCCTTATGTCATTTTTCCAATCCTGAGATTCTAAATAGTTCCTCTTCTACTGTTTGGATTTTGACTTTAGTTATATCTTGTGTTATTTCAAGGACTGTACTTATAATTACCAGAGAGGAGAAGGGAGAAAGGAGTTTATGCTGTTTTGTCTAGACAAGAATTTTTTTTGGGTATCTTTTAAAAAGCAAAAGATTTTAACTTTTATGAAATTCAAATTATCAGGTTTTTAAAAAAATCTTTTTGGTTTGTGCTTTTTCTGTCTTATATAGAGAATCTTTGCCTAAATTAATACTACAAAGATTTCCTCTTACATTTTCTTCAAGAAGTTTGATAGTTTTAGGTTTTATGTTTAGGCTAATGATATATTTCACAATAATTTTTATATATGCTGTGAAGTAACCATCAAGATTCAGTTTTTGGATATAGATATTTCCTTGTACAAGCACCTAAATTTTATCCTTTCCCAATTGAATTGCCTTCATAACTTTGTCAAAAATCAATTGTCCATATATGAGTGATTCCATTTATGGGCCCTATCTGTTTCAGTGACTTATATGTTTATGTTTTCATCAGCGAAAGTCCTCCAACTCTGTTCTTCATTGCATTTCCGTAGTAGTTATGAAATAAACTTATCAATTTCAACAAGAAGCCTGCTAGGATTTTGTTTGAAATTGTGTTAAATTTACAGGTCAATTTGGTGGGAATTAACACTAACATTATTTAGTTTTTTGATAAATGAACATGAGATATCTTCCCATTTACTTAGGAATTCTTTAATTTCTGTGAGCAAAGTTTTATAATTTCCAATGTACATGTCTTACACATTGTCATTAAATTTGTCCCTATGTAATTCATGATTTTTGATGCTATTGCATCAAGAACTCTGTATCAAAGGATACATAGTTAATAAAGAAATAATTTATAATCTATATACCAACAAAGAACAGTTGGAAATTTAAAACATTTTTAAAATACCTTTGCCCTGCCTAGGACTTCAACTACACTGTGGAAAATAAGAGTGAGAGTGACTATCTTTGCCTTGTTCCTAATCTTGGGGGGAAAGTATTAAGTCTTTCACCAGTAAGTACTATGTTAGATTAAGAAAGTTCCCTTTGATTCTTAGTTTGGTAGGAATTTTTATCATGAATTTTAATTTTGTAAAATGTTTTTTCTGTATCTATTGAGATGATCATATGGTTTTTCTTTATTAGTTTAACATTGTGCTTTCCTAAAATAGACACCAGTGGCAAAAATATAGTACCTTTTTATATATTGCTTGATTCAATTTGCTAATTTAAAAAAATTTATATCTAGTTTTATAAAAGATAGTGGTGTGCAATTTTTTTCTCATCATGTGTTTGTTTGGTTTCTGTGTTAGGAGAATGCTAGTCTTGTGAAATGAGTCGAGAAATATTTTCTCCTTTACTTTCTAAGAGTTTGTATAGAACTGGTATTATTTATTCTTTAAACATTAGGTACAATTCATCTGAAGGAATCTGAGACTTGAGAGTTTTTTGGGGGGCGTGGGTGGAGGCTGGATAGGGGAAGTAAGGCAGACTCTCTTTAATTGTCACCTTAATATTTCCCATTATATACTTTGTAGCAACTGTTGATGTTAACATTTTCACACCCATTAAATTCTTTCATATTGAGATATTCACAGAGTACAGTATTTGCAGATTTTAAACAATTCATTTTGGTCAGCTTTGTTTTTTTCTTTGTAGTGTCTATATTGTCTTCCAAATACTACCTGTTGAATTTTGTCTTTAAGCAAGTCCAGTTTTCTTATAGCAGAGAAACCATTAAGGACCAACAAGAAGTCCCCCCAAACAGTTGACTTTTCTCTTCATGATAGTGTAGTTAACCAGATTTCATCACTTTTCATTTTACCCAATAAGAAACTGAAGCATTTTATGACAGTAGCATGGTAAGATCTTATGAAATGTATCTATTTTTTTTTTTTTTTTGAGACAGAGTCTCCCTCTGTTGCATGGCCGAGTGCCGTGGTGTCAGCTTAGCTCACAGCAACCTGAAACTTGTGGGCTGAAGCCTCAGCCTCCTGAGTAGCTGAGACTACAGGCATGCACCACCATGCCCGGCTAATTTTTTCTATATATTTTTAGTTGTCCAATTAATTTCTTTCTATTTTTAGTAGAGACGGGGTCTCACTCTTGCTCAGGATGGTTTCGAACCTGACCTTGAGCGATCCTACCACCTCGGCCTCCCAGAGTGCTAGATGAATGCATCTTTCCTGGAAAATTAATTTAATTTATTGGTCAATTGGATGTTGCCCTTTTTTCTTCTCATTCTTCTTTCGCTGTTGACCCCTTGGAACTTTGAGCCTTTCTCACTATTTTGCTTTATCATTTTCCTTTTAAGTAAAAATTGGAACATAGACTCTTTCAAGGTTTGATCATCTTAGGTATGAGTTTACTTTAAAAAATAAATGCCTTTAAATCACAGAGCCTTTCTCTCTTCACACTGAAATCGAGGCTGACTTTTTTAATACACATTTTAACCATGTTCTCTTTTTTTGTCTTTCCCTCTCTTATTTGTAAATACCTAAAAAACATTCCCAACAGAGCTGGAAACTATAACACTAATGCCAGTGACAAAGAAGAATCAAAGTAAAGCATAATCATTTGTTTAGAAATGATCTTAGACACAATAAAAAAAAATTAAGACCACAAACATTCCTGGAAGTTCAGATCAGAATCCTTACATAAAAACTATTTGCCAACTTGTCATCCTTTAATTAAATCTATTTTCCTCAGCTGCCAGCATTCAAAAAAAAGCAATTTATTAAAAGCAATTCATAAAAAAGCAATTTATTATTGAAATCTGTTATTTCCTTGTTTAATTTTATCACAGGCATTGAAACAGCATTTCTCTTCTCTGATTTTAATCATCAATCTTCAGTTTCTGGCTTTCATTATGGACCAAATAAGCGCTATAGACTAAACTAGGAAATTAACCTTTAATGTAGCATTTTTCCCTATAAGAACTTACATTCAAAATAATAATCTCTCTTCTTCATTCAAAATCAGTTTCTTAAGTGTCTAGTCTACCTTTATCACCTCCTAGTTAACTTTCTTTCTCTCCTCAACTCATTTCAATCTGATTTCCACACCAATCCATCCCTAGAATTTACTCTTGCTGAAGACACCAAGGGCCTTCTATTTATCGAGCCTAATGACTTCTTTTTTTTTTTATTTCAGCATATTATGGGGGTACAAATGTTGAGGTTATGTGTGTTGACTTTCCTTCCCATTACCCCCCAGAGTCAGAGCTTCAAGCGTGTCCATCCCCCAGATGGTGCACATTGCACTCATCATGTATGTATATACCCATCCCCTCCTCCCCCCTCCTATCTGTCCGATGCCAGATAAATATTATTCCTATATGTCCATTTAGGTGCTGATCAGTTAATACCAATTTGCTGGTGAGTACATGTGGTGCTTATTTTTCATTCTTAGGATACTTCATTTAGTAGAATGGGTTCCAGCTCTATCCAGGAAAATACAAGAGGTGGCATATCACCGTTGTTTCTTATAGCTGAATAGTACTCCATGGTATACATATACCACATTTTATTAATCCACTCATGTATTGATAGGCACTTGGGTTGTTTCCACATCTTTGCAATTGTGAATTGTGCTGCCATAAACATTCGAGTGCAGGTCTCTTTTTTATAGAGTGTCTTTTGTTCTTTTGGGTAGATGCCCAGTAATAGGATTGCTGGATCAAATGGTAGATCTACTTGTACTGCTTTAAGGTATCTCCATATTGCTTTCCACAGAGGTTGTACTAGTTTGCAGTCCCACCAGCAATATAGGAGTGTTCCTTATCTCTCTGCATCCACGCCAACATATATTGTTTTGGGACTTTTTAATAAAGGACATTCTCGCTGGAGATAAGTGATATCTCATTGTGGTTTTGATATGCATTTCCCTGATGATTAGAGATGTTGAGCATTTTTTCATATGTTTGTTGGCCATTATTCTATCTTCTTCTGGGAAGTTTCTGTTCATATCCTTTGCCAACTTTTTGATAGGATTGTTTAATTTTTCCTTGCTGATTTTCCTGAGTTCTAAATAGATTCTAGTTATCAGCCCTTTATTGGATGTGTAGCTTGCGAAAATTTTCTCCCACTCTGTAGATTGTAATGACTTCTTTTTAATTCTCATTCTCCTTGACTTTTCTTCACTCTTGATAATATTGATTGCCTATTTCTCTTAAAAGTATCTTTTCATTTCTGTGATACTGTTTCCTCTAGTTTTCTTAATACTCTGACAATTCCCTATATGTATTTCTGACTACTCTTTCCCCCTTTCTGCCTATTCAGGGCTGAGTTACTGATTTTCTTACCCCTGAGTATATTTTTGCCTCACATGTATAGCATCTATTCAGACAGTCTCATTCACTATCGTAAATTCAACTCTCTAGACTTCTAACCCTTATTTTTCTCTTGAGTTCCAGTCTCAAAATTGCAACTCAGAAGTGTAATTCATCTTCTCTCTCTCTCTCTCTCTTTTTTTTTTGTCTTGGTTAGTGGCATCATTCAACATCAACCCAGCCTATTTTATTTACCTAAGTGTTAACTAGAGCCATTCAGTATTGAACATGAAAGCAACTACACTTAGTCCCAGGGCGGCTGGAGGTTCACACAATGCCTTTTTGTTAATTAGGCAAAGTCACCCCCTTTCTGGAGATGCTGTATTTCTTAAAACAATGTATAGTAACTTTATCATGTAATAATTTATTTATAGTGAAGCATTTTATAAAAATCTATGATGACTAGGAGTAAACAACATTCCCTTAGATATTGTGCTGTCTAGCAGTATACAACCTATACAACTATACACGACAGAATATTTCATATTTCTAAGGCTAAGAAAGAAAAATTAAGATGGCATTCATCATTTCTATGAGCTCTACCAAAATTTACAAGATGCCTTAGAGAATACTAATGATTTCTTCTTCCTTCCAATGGTTCATGGAGGGAATGATTAGTATTATGGATTATTGGAAAGAGCACATTTATGTACATAATAGAATTATAGTAAGCAATATCTTGAAGGCATGTGAACAAATGTCTCGGTGATATAACCTCTACATTGTTCCTTGACCAATATCATAAAGTATATGAGATTTTCAGTGTCCAAACAGGTGCTAAGCACAAATCCCGAGGAAATATAGATCATAATCTCACTGGCATGCCCCATAACAAATGTCTGAGAGTTCAAAACATTTTGGGTCGATAAAGGGCTGATAACTAGAATATACTTAGAGCTCACGAAAATCAGCAAGACAAAATCAAATAACCCTATTAAAAAGTGGGCAAAGGACTTGAACAGAAACTTTTCTAAAGAAGACAGAAGAATGGCCAACAAACATATGAAAAAATGCTCACCATCTCTAATCATCAGGGAAATGCAAATCAAAACTACAATGAGATATCACTTAACTCCAGTGAGAATGGCCTTTATCAAAAAGTCTCCAAATAACAAATGCTGGCGTGGATGCGGAGAGAGAGGAACACTCCTACACTGCTGGAGGGACTGCAAACTAGTTCAACCTCTGTGGAAAGCAATATGGAGATACCTTAAAGTGATACAAGTGAATCTACCATTTGACCCAGCAATCCC
>VSMD01087063.1:0-38904 GCA_008750895.1 Mirza zaza | reverse complement strand
TTTTTTTTTTTTTTTTGAAACAGAGTCTCACTCTGTTGCCCAGAGTGCCGTGGCATCAGCCTAGCTCACAGCAACCCCCTGCCTCAGCCTCCCAAGTAGCTGGGACTACAGGCATACACCACCGTGCTAGGCTAATTACATATATATATATATATATATATATGTATATTTTTAGTTGTCCAGCTAATTTCTTTCTATTTTTAGTAGAGACGGGGTCTCGCTCTTGCTCAGGCTGGTCTCGAACTCCTGACCTTGAGCGATCCTCCGGCCTCGGCCTCCCAGAGTGCTAGGATGACAGGCGTGAGCCTCCGTGCCCGGCTGAGACGTGTATTTTTAATATCATTTTATTTTTGAATTTGAGAATAGGCTGGTTGGGGGTGGGTAAGAGCAAAGCAAGAGTAGCAAAAAGAGGTCTGGAGAAGATGGTTGCATGGGCTGGGGAGTTAGAGGATGTGGCAAGTAGGAGTCTGGGTGCAGATAAACTTTGAAAGCATAGCCGAGTGGACTTGTTCCTGGAATGTGGGGGTGAGATCAAGATGAATCAAGCTTCTCTCCAGTGTTTCTGGTCCGTTCCACTTAGCGACTTGATTTGTTCAGCACATTATGTAGTGAGCATCCTGTGAGGGCTGCTGGCTGTGCTGGCCCTGTGGGGGAGACAGAGGAAGCATGGTGGAATTGTTGGTCCAGAATTTACTTGCAGAGCTCCTGTTGGTGGGAGTCCCCTCCCTCTTCCCACTCTGACCACATCCTGCCAGGATGGTCTTACTTCTTCTGGAATATCTCCTCTGATGCTCCTTTTATCTCCTACAAACAGTTCTAATTGTTAGAAACTTCTGCCCTCGGCTTGCAAAACGCTGAGAAAAGACAGAAGTAGGGCCAGTACTACTGAATCCGTTTTGTTTTTTTTTTTTTTTTGAGACAGGTTGTCGCTCTGTTACCTAGGCTGGAATGCAGTGGCACGACCATGGCTCACTGCAGCCTCAAACTCCTGGGTTCAAGAGATCCTCCTGCCTCAGCCTCCTGAGTAGCTAGGACTTTAGGCACACACCACCATGCCAATTTTTAAATGCTAAGTTTTAAATTTTTTAGTCTATGTTGCCCAAGCTGATCTCAAACTCATGATCTCAGGCAAGCCTCCTGCCTCTGCCTCCCATAGTGCTTGGATTATAGGCCTGAGCCACCATGCTCTGCCTCGAAAGCTTTTTATGTGTTTGAAGACAGCCCTTGTGTTTTCTCTGAGACAGCTCTTTTCCCACACTCAATATCCTCAGTGCTGTAACACATTCAGTTTAAAGTCCCCTCAGTCCTCATCTGTTAGAACTCTGTGTTCCAGTAGACCAGACTGTGGATAAAGCAGAGCCATTGTCACTAGTATGTCCCTTGTTCCAGACTGTATTTCTTTAGTATAGCCTAAGATCACATTGGCTTTATTGGCAAAGCATATCACTTTATGATCTGAAAGAATATGTTAAAGATCCTTTATTAGAGGAAGAGTTCCAGATCTAATTGAAAACAAAATTATAAGGTTTGCAGGTGCTAAAATCTGTGGCGTGGACAGGAGGTAACATACACAAGCTAACAGGGAGCTCGAGGAGGTATGATGGTTTCCTTGCAGACTGGTTAGAATTCAGCTATGCAAGAAGAGGACAAGAGAGAAGCATGCATGGGTGGAGGTCATTACAGTCATGCTAAGCAGCTATTCATACCATTTCTATATTTCTGCTCACAGCGGTTTCCTTATGAAGTGATAGGTTGGTAAGTCATCAACTATTTGACCTTATATTTTTCTAATTCTTCCTCTTTTGCTGCTGCACAAAAATTCTGAAATGAAGCCTAATGATCCAACCATGCTTTCAAAGTGGAAGGAAGGGAATTTCGATTTGTAGACTTTTTTTTTTCTGGCCTAAAAGTATCCTTTAACTTCTCAGCAATAGTAGTTTTTTGAGGATCAGTTCGTTGTTTTATAAGCACTTTGAAGTTTAAATGCACTCTTGACTTCATTTTACAATATAACATACTGGACCTCTTCAAAGAAGACTCGATTTAGGAAGAGAGAAAAAAAAACATACTAGGCCAATAATCACTTGTACTCTTTGCTTTGAAGTTTTAGTGATAGGTTAGGCAAACATTGGTAGAGGAGGGACTGTACACCTTAATTAAAGTTTCTGGCCCTAACAGAAAGATTTATTGGTTAAGAATTAGCCAGGGGGCCTAGGGACAGTGGCTAAACTTTACAGACAAAAAGGCCTTCTGACTTGAAGGTGGCACAAGCACTAACCTACTCTTTAATCAGACACTTTCACTTGGTTCTAGAATGATCTCCAGCTCATCCTGTATCCAGATTAATTTTAGGGCCATTTTCCTCCTCCTTGGTGCTGTGACTCTCACTTGACACTACCCACGGCTTCCCTCTCCCACAAAACATACCGTAGACCCTGCAGCACCATGTTCAAGGCTCTCAGGACTATGTCCCCTTCTGGTTCCATCTTCCACTCCTTACCTGTCCTCTAGTCAGATTGAACTACTTTCTCAATACTCCTGATGTTGCCCTTTTATACCTCCTTCTGTTTACTGATAGGAGTCAACGCCTCCTTGGAAATCATGTCCCTGTCTGCAGCTATCAACGTGCTGCTCCTTCCTAAGTGTGGCTGATGCTGTGGTCCTTCCCAGTGTCAGATGTGCTCCAGGCCACGCAGGGCTCTTCTGCTGGGCTCTGAGCACACTGAGAACAGGGGCAGAGTTGTGTTTAGTTTTCTACCACCCGGGTTTAGAACCGGGCCCCTTCCACAGCAAGCCCCCGGTTAACTGTTGGTTGGGGAATGAGTGAGGGACAGTATGTGTGGCATCCCTGACTTGGAGACAGAGTTGAGATCTGGTTTCAGCTTTGTGCTTATTAACTGCGGGCCTCAGGGCAGTTACCCAATCCGTGTCCTCATCAGGGTGTGATAAATGAGATAATATGTTTGAAGGGAAGGGATTCGTTGTTATTAGTAGCAGTAATTACAACGTGGCCTGGTTAAAATATCACCTCCTCCGTGGAGTTTTCCTGTCCACTGTGGTTAGCGGTGGCGCCTTCTCCTTAGGAGCCCCGTGGGGCATAGTTGGCCGTGCTAGTGCTAGTTGGCCCTCTTTCTCTGCCACCACAGGCTCCACTTAGCTGTCTGCAGATCTTATCTCCCCTTCCAGCTCAGGAACACTTGGAGGACAGAGCAAGAACAGCACCTAGCACTGGCAGGACCTGCTCTCTCTCACCTTAGCCCAGAGGGTCTCAGCTGGGAACAACTGGCATTGTCTGGAGACGTTTGGTTGTCTTGCTTATGGAAGCTGCTACTAGAACCTAGTGTTACAGCCAGGGATGCTGCTAAACATCCTACAGCTCATAGAACATCCTCCCACAACAAAGAATTATCAGGCACAAACTGCCAATAGTGCTGCGATTGAGAAACTCTGCCTTAGCCAAGACTCACGCCAGGTGCACATGCGGTAACAGAGCGAGTGTATATACTGCGTTTCTCAGAAATAGTGAACATCTTGGATTATAGGACCCAAGTTGTCATTCAGTTCTTTAGAGTGAAAAGACATTGTAGCTGATACTGACCGAGCTTCCCTATGACCAGGACCTGAGCTCAATTGTCTACACATGATATTTAGTCCTTGTTACCACCTTACAAAGATGGGCTTTGTTTTACTTTTTGTTTTTTTTTTTTTTTTTTTGAGACAGAGCCTCTCTCTGTTGCCCGGGCCAGAGTGCCATGGCGTCACCCTAGCTCACAGCAACCTCAAACTCCTGGGTTCGAGTGATCCTTCTGCCTCAGCCTTCCGAGTAGCTGGGACTACAGGCACACACTACCATGCCCAGCTAATTTTTTCTATATATGTTTTTAGTTGGGCAATTAATTTCTTTCTATTTTTAGTAGAGATGGGTTCTCGCTATTAATCAGGCTGGTTTCGAACTCCTGAGCTCAAGCAATCCTCCTGCCTGGCCCTCCCAGAGTGCTAGGATTACAGGTGTGAGCCACTGTGCCCGGCCGAAGGGCTTTGTTACTACCCTGATTTTACAGTTGTGGAGGTCGAGGCTTAGAGAAACTAAGCAACTTGCCCAAGACCACAAAGCTAGTAAGTAGCAGAGCAGAGGGATTTGAACTCAGATCTCCTGGCCCTTGATCCTGAGCTCTTGACTGCCTTACTATGGGTTATACTCAAGGTCTGACCCAAAGACCTTACAACTCTAAGTAAGAATTTAGGACTATGAGGTTAGAAGTTCCTTTACATTCTGTTCTCCTTTTCAAAAGTAGGAACTGGCTTCATCATTGAAGTAACAGGCATACGTGGACTTTAGGGCATCTCTTACCTACCTGTTATATAATAACAATAGCAATGGAAGCCAGCACTTTTAAAGTATTTATTTATTGTGTGTCTTCTTGCTAAGCCCTTTATGAGCATTATTTAATTTGCTAACAACTCTATGAAATAGCTATTACTATGAATCTCGTTCCCATTTAACAAAGGAAAATTGAATCACAAAGCGGTGAAGTTGACCAAAGTCCAGTGCCAGTAAAGGTAGAGTGGCTTTAAAATCCAGAGCACTGTGACCCTCAACCTGGTAACCTTAACCATTATATAACCTACTTTCCGTTCTGAACCTTTGAAAATAACTTTATTTTTTTGTGTGTTTTAAATAAATTCAGGATTTTAAATTGGAGTAGATAAAATTAGGTAGTAATTTGTGTCATACTACCTGGAATTTTCTTTCTTTCTTTCTTTCTCTTTTCTTTTACTTTTTCTTTTTCTTTTTTTAAGCCAGTCAAATTTAGCAGTGGGGGATTAAATACCAACTTTAGTGACACTAATGTTAATAAATTCTGATGACCTGCTACCATCGGACCAGCCAGTACCTGGAATTTTAATCCTAAGGAATTTTTAGACTAGCCCTGAAATGTAATAAACTCCCTTTGCTTGTGTGATGTAACAACCCAGCCCTTTCAACAAAGTAGTATAAGGAGGCGGGGTGCAGTGGCTCACGCCTGCAATCCTAGCACTCTGGGAGGCCAAGGCGGGAGGATTGCTCGAGGCCAGGAGTTCGAAACCAGCCTGAGAGGCCAGGTGTGGTGGCTCACGCCTGTAATCCTAGCACTCTGGGAGGCCAAGGTGGGTGGATTGCTCGAGGTCAGGAGTTCAAAACCAGCCTGAGTGAGACCCCGTCTCTACTAAAAAAAATAGAAAGAAATTAATTGGCAAACTAAAAAATATATATATATACACAAAAAAAAAATCAGCCGGGCATGGTGGCGCGTGCCTGTAGTCCCAGCTACTCGGGAGGCTGAGGCAGGAGGATCCCTTGAGCCCAGGAGACTGAGGTTGCTGTGAGCTAGGCTGATGCCACAGCACTCTAGTCTGGGCAACACAGTGAGACTCTGTTTCAAAAACAAAAACAAAGTAGGAAAAGGAAAAGTTTAAAGAACAGTAATTATAGAATCAGGAGATTCACAGAAATTAAGGAAACTCTTAACAGGTAGGGAAAATGGGCAATGCCTGTGGAAACATTCTGGAGTCAGGGATGCTGTGAAGTTCTAGAAGAGGTATGGAAGTATTCAGACCTCTGTTTGCCATGTACCACACCAGCTTCTTGCCTCCTTCTTTGCCAGGAGATTTTAATTTGTCTATTTGAGCCCTCCCTGCAGTATAATCTGGTTTTTGTAATGCTATATAGTGGGAAAAGCAGCCCACTTTTACGAAAGCATAGTTCTAACATAAGCTTGATAAAATATAGTGTTTTCCAGATTATATAAACTAGTAAAGTATTAGAATAACAATTTATAAAAAAAATGGTTATATTTGAAGTTATTAGAAGTGAACAACTTATTATGTTTAAGAAATGTCATTTTCCCTGAATTCTCTAACTCACCATCCCCTTCTCTCCTTTTTCATTCAAAAAATTTTTTTTTCAGGTGAAAGACCAAAGAAACCAATTCCTCTTCAGGATCAGACTGTCAGAGATGAAAAAGGAAGGTATAAACGATTTCATGGAGCCTTTAGCGGAGGTTTCTCTGCTGGGTACTTCAACACCGTTGGCTCAAAGGAAGGTATGATTTTCCTTCTTATAGCTACTATGTCGCCAAAGCAAATGATTGAAATATTATTGTAAGATCCTACTCCACCTTTTATTTTTTTGTTTTTTTTATTTTTTATTTTTTTGAGACAGAGTCTCACTCGATTGCCCGGGCTAGAGTGAGTGCTGTGGCGTCAGCCTAGCTCACAGCAACCTCAAACTCCTGGGCTCAAGCAATCCTGCTGCCTCAGCCTCCCAAGTAGCTGGGACTACAGGCATGTGCCACCATGCCCGGCTAATTTTTTTTTTTTCTATATATATTAGTTGGCCAATTAATTTCTTTCTATTTATAGTAGAGATGGGGTCTTGCTCTTGCTCAGGCTGGTCTCGAACTCCTGAGCTCAAACGATCCGCCCACCTCGGCCTCCCAGAGAGCTAGGATTACAGGCTTGAGCCACCGCGCCCGGCCCCCACATTTTAAAAACTTCTTTATACATTTTAGTCCATACATTGTAGTCTTTTGTGTTCTTAGAATGTTTGAAATGTTTACAGAGTCAACGTGTGTGTTTAGTGATTGCAAGCTGAAGGTGAGTTTTCTTCCACTTTGTAAAAAATAGATACATTCTAACCAGATGATAAAATGACGATAATGACTTCCCTTTTGTATTTTCTTGCCATGCACAAAGTACTCTTACACAGATTCTCTCTGTTAATTATTGACTGTCTCTCCTGACTCAGTAAGTGAGTAAGGAGGACAAGGTGTCAGAGGTGTCTTGCAGACAAGGCTGCCTGCCAGGCATCAGAGTTCAGGAGCCAGGACAGTGTCACCAGCTGCTCCCCCAGTCACTGGGGACCACAGCAGGACTGGTTCCTACCTGCTTTTGACCTGGAGAAAAAGCAGTTATATTTTTCACATTATGTAGTATAATAAATTTCGTATTGTTTACAGTATTTTTTTT
This sequence comes from Mirza zaza, assembly GCA_008750895.1. Classification (NCBI taxonomy): domain Eukaryota; kingdom Metazoa; phylum Chordata; class Mammalia; order Primates; family Cheirogaleidae; genus Mirza; species Mirza zaza. The sequence goes on along the minus strand of VSMD01087063.1, from coordinate 31,896 downwards.
TAATGTTTTAACCTAGAAGCATTTTTTTGAATTGGAAGAAGATGGCTTTATATGTTTCAGTTATGCATAGAAGACAAACTGATTAATTCACATAGCAGTTATCTAGGAAAAGATAGGCCAGGTCTCTTCTATATATATCTATATAAATATCTATATATTTATATAGATATATATACACACACATATATAATGTGTATGTGTCTGTTTATAAAGAACTTGTGTGCAGCAATACTAGTAAAATATTTTTTATTTTATTTTATTTTTTATTTTTTATTTTTTTTTTGAGACAGAGTCTCGCTTCGTTGCCCAGGCTAGGGTGAGTGCCTTGGCATCAGCCTAGCTCACAGCAACCTCAAACTCCTGGGCTCAAGCAATCCTGCTGCCTCAGCCTCCCGAATAGCTGGGACTACAGGCATGCGCCACCATGCCCGGCTGATTTTTTCTATATATGTGTTAGTTGGCCAATTAATTTCTTTCTATTTATAGTAGAGACGGAGTCTCGCTCTTGCTCAGGCTGGTTTCGAACTCCTGACCTCGAGCAATCCGCCCGCCTCGGCCTCCCAGAGTGCTAGGAATTACTAGTAAAATAAAGATGTAAAGCAGTGTAAGAAAGAAAAAAAAGTAACACAAGAAAAATACTTGGGGTAAATATGAGGGTTAATGTTCAATATTGAGAATGTATAAACATCAGTCCCTAATGAGCAAATGGTCAAAGTATTAGAACAGTTTACTTGAGAGGAGCTAGAAATGCTATGTAGAATATTGAGCCTTCTTATTAAGCAAATTAAAATAGCCAAGACACTATTAAACTAAAACACCTATTGAAATTGTGAAAATGACAGAAGGATTTGCAAAGAAAGAAGCACACTGACACATGGCTGGCTCTCAGGTAATTGTAGACAGTATTTCTGGAGAGTAGTTTGATCTGATAATGGTATTTTGGGCTCTTTATTCTAAAGAAATTTTTTAAAAAAGGAAACAATCCCATCTATGTGTTATAATTACAACTGTGCCGTATATTATAATTCAAAAGTAGAACCGACTCACATGTTCCCTTATGGGAAATTAATCAGGGAGACCGTGATAAGTTAATGCACAGGAATATCTCTTTCATCATCAGGAGCGACAGACTCAAGGTCTGTACACAAGTAGGACAAAGACTTTAGAAATCCTAACTGAGGAAGGCGCTGGGCCCAGGATGTTACCCAGGAGACCCAGGATGTTACCCTGGGTCTCACTGTCTGGGGGTATCTCCCAGGATGACTCAGAAACCTGCTCTTCCCACCCGATTCCCCAAATTCCTTAGCTCCACAAGACCCTGGGACGGAATCAGAAAGGAGGTGCATTGCTCTTAGAGAAAACTAAAGAAGTTTATCTGTACAGGTTACAGATATGTTTGACCTCCAGAGCATTCTCTCTCTATAGACATGGCACCTGCTTGGTGACCATCGTCAGGTAACAAGGATGTTAATTATAGGACTCAGGTGTTTGATGGAATTTGGGGCTGGGCACAGCCATTGCTCTTGGACCAGCCAGGTTGAGTCCTTGGGGCAGGGTACCCTGAATGCCGCCTAGCTTGCTTCTGTGACCCTGCCCATCCTTTTGTGGCTGACCATCACACCTGGGCAGATTGTTGCTTCAGATATGTTAATATGTTAGTGCAGATTGTTGTCCTGCTGGTCTCAGAGTGGTCTTGCATTTTAAGGTGACCTTGTGTCTTTCTGTGTTCATTTCACAGTTTAACTTTCAATGCATTTTCTCTTGGTTCTAAGCTCTTACAGGGAAAGCTCACTGTATCTGTTAAATTCTGACAACAGGGAATTTAGGAATTAAAAGCAAGTTTAAGTGGAGTAATTATGCATATTTAAGCAGTGAGGTGGGAAGTAGTGGAGTTTTTTTTTTTCTGAGACAGAGTCTCACTTTATTGCCCAGGCTAGAGTGAGTGCCGTGGCATCAGCCTAGCTCACAGCAACCTCAAACTCCTGGGCTCAAGCAATCCTGCTGCCTCAGCCTCCCGAGTAGCTGGGACTACAGGCATGCGCCACCATGCCCGGCTAATTTGTTTTTTTCTATATATATTAGTTGGCCAATTAATTTCTTTCTATTTATAGTAGAGATGGGGTCTCGCTCTTGCTCAGGCTGGTCTCGAACTCCTGAGCTCAAACGATCCGCCCACCTCGGCCTCCCAGAGAGCTAGGATTACAGGCGTGAGCCACCGCGCCCGGCCAGTAGTGGAGTTTTAAGTCCATGCATGTTATTTAATTACTTAGGTATAGACCAGAATGCTGTCTAGGATTGTAAAGTTCTAAACTCTTTTCTTTCTAGGATGGACACCTTCTACTTTTGTGTCTTCACGACAGAACAGAGCAGACAGATCTGTTCTTGGTCCTGAAGATTTTATGGATGAAGAGGTGGGTGTGCGAGGCTTTAGTAGCCAGTTAGCTGGTGGGATGTGTGCAGTGGGTTGTTGAAGTGCCTCCTCCCTCCCCAGAAAGTCTGATGTACGATTTCCTCTTGGTTTAGAAGTTTTTATCTTTTAGGTATGTGGACTACAGTGCCCTGTTCGCCAGTGGATTCTCGTTCACTGGAGTAGCACTGTGTGATGGGGCCAGTTTCTAAAGTCAGGAGTATAAAGGGAAAGTCAGGTGCTGGCAAATTTGCTCAATGAAGCCCCAGTTGCCCCCAAAACGCAGTGTCCCTGGTGCGGAGTCTGCAGCCTTCTACGGTAACTTACGCACACTGCAGCGTAAGGAGCAGTGAGTGACCACACCCAAATTAAACTCCCATTACCTTAGAGCGTTGTCATGGATTTATCCATGATAAAATACTTATATCAGCATGCTTTAGGCTGCAGGTAAGAGGAAAGAGAGGTTGCCTTCATTTTTTGAGTAGCGTAATCTGTAAGCAAACATATCTTATATAGCAAGAAGTTAGATGTCAGTGAGGCCCCAGGCACTCTCCTCAGTCATTTTCTGCATGTCAGCTTGTCCTCACGCTACCTGTCCTTGTGGCTGCGAGACAGCAGCAGTAGTTCCAGGTGGCACATCCAGAGTAACGTTACCCAATAGGGGGACTTTCCTCTTGGCTTCTTTCTTTCTTTCTTTTTTATTTTTTTCGAGATAGAGTCTCGCCTTGTTGCCCTGGCTAGAGTGCCGTGGCATCAGCCTAGCTCACTGCAACCTCCAACTCCTGGGCTTGAGGGATCCTCCTGCCTCAGCCTCCCCAGTAGCTGGGACTGTAGGCATGCACCACCACGCCTGGCTACTCCTTCTTTTCTGGGGAGCAAAGACACCTTTCACATTAGTCCTACGGTGAATTTTCTCTACATCTGCTTGGGCAAACTGTTTGACAGGCCTGTTCCTAAAGCAGACCCTGGAGAGGGAAATGGGATCAAAGTGACCGGCTTAGATAAGACACAAAGCCCCGTCCCCTAAGCCTGCCCCCCTGCCCCGACACTGGGGCACCACTCCTGAAGTGTGTGGTGGCACAGAGGAAGGCAGGTGCCTGGACGGCATTGGGGCTGTGCAGGGACAGAGGAGGGGCCAGCAGCTGGACGGGCCACCAGTCACAGCTGCTGCAGGCCATGCAGCAGCACCTGACCCAAGGCCTGGCATGCGGGCTCTCACAGAGACTGTGACTGTGAATCCCAGCTTTGTCCCCTTCACCCTGACTTTTGCAATACTGTCAGGAAGAACACGGCCCTTTCTTCTCATCTTTCCAGCTTGCTAGTGCCTGTTGTGGCCCCGATGAGTGGCAACTGTCATTCTCTGCCCTTGGCCACCAGTTTTACCTTATGTGGGGACGAGGTTCCAGAGTCGGTGTGGGGTCTGCTGCTCGGCTGATCCAGAGCTAAATTTTGTAATTTTAACATTTTTTTAAAGAAATAAAGCCATGTGATATATCATGTTTAATCACTTCCCAAATAACGTAACTCTGTTTGAATTTTTTTTTTTTAAGGATCTCAGTGAATTTGGGATCGCACCTAAAGCGATTGTTACGACCGATGATTTTGCTTCAAAAACCAAAGATAGGATACGAGAAAAGGCCAGGCAGTTGGCAGCTGCTACCGCCCCTATTCCTGGAGCCACCCTGCTTGACGACTTTGTAACACCAGCAAAGTGAGAAGAATTTCATTCTGACTGTTCTGATCTTAGCATCTGTGCTTTGTGCATGCATGGTTGTCTTACTCAGGGATAGCTTGACCGCACGGAAGAGAAGCCTACCTAGGCAAAAAGTCTAGGTGAAAAAGGGGGTCTTGCCAAAATGGTCTTGCACCATCCCTGCATGGAGTGCTCAGGAGCTCCAACTGCCAGCCCTACTGCCGGGGCTCACGGGCCTGGAGAGCTTCCCTTCCACACTTTCCTCCCAGGCCTTAGGGGTTCTCTCCTGTCTGCCTTTTTTTTTTTTTTTCTTTGAGACAGAGTCTCACTCTGTTGCCCGGGCTAGAGTGCCGTGGCGTCAGCCTAGCTCACAGCAACCTCAAACTCCTGGGCTCAAGCGATCCTCCTGCCTCAGCCTCCCGAATAGCTGGGACTACAGGCATGTGCCACCACACCCGGCTAATTTTTTTATATATATTAGTTGGCCAATTAATTTTCTTTCTATTTTTAGTAGAGACGGGGGTCTCGCTCTTGCTCAGGCTGGTTTTGAACTCCTGACCTTGAGCTATACCGCCTGCTTCGTCCTCCCAGAGTGCTAGGATTACAGGCGTGAGCCACCTCTCCCGGCCCTGTCTGCCTCATTCTACCCTCTCCGTGAACCTCCTTGTTCTGCTCCCGGGCATGTGACCCGGAGTGGCAGCCTCAGCCCTTCATGGTGCTCCAGGCCTTGCCAAGGACTATCTAGACTGCCTGTGTGCCCATTCCAAAGGCCCAGGAGAGAGGACATCCGGTTGACTTCCCCAGGTCAGCTGTGGCTGGAGCGGCAGGTCACGCAGTTCTGACGTGGGTGTAGGAAAGGACCGAGGCAAGACAGATGTAGGAGCCGGGCAGGAGCTCAGAAGCTGCTTGTGCCGTGCTGTTCGCGAATGTTATGTTTTAAAACACTCCCTTTTCAATGCCTCCTTATCCTAGGTTATCTGTCGGTTTCGAATTGCTAAGAAAAATGGGCTGGAGAGAAGGACAAGGAGTCGGTCCTCGAGTGAAGAGACGGCCACGCCGACAGAAGCCTGGTGTGTATGTTCGTTGTTATTAGTTTCGCATATACTTTCCAGGGGCTGCGAGTTCCAGCAAACGGAATTGCTGGGCCAAGCGGTGGGCACATGTTTTAAGGCTTTCTGTGTGTAATGTGCGATAGCTTCCAGAAGGGCGATACCAGTTACGTTCCCACCGGCAGCATACGGAAAGTTTGTTTCCTATCCTTGTCAAAACCACGTCACAGTTAATGTGTTTTTTTTTTTTTTTTTTTTTTTCTTTGGCTAGAGTCTCACTCTTGCTCAGGCTAGAGTGCCGTGGCGTCAGCCTAGCTCACAGCAACCTCAAACTCCTGGGCTCAAGCGATCCTTCTGCCTCAGCTTCCTGAGTAGCTAGGACTACAGGCATGCGCCACCATGCCCGGCTAATTTTTTTTCTATATATTTTTAGTTGGCTAATTAATTTCTGTCTATTTTTATTAGAGACGGGGTCTCGCTCTTGCTCAGGCTGGTTTCGAACTCCTGACCTCGAGCGATCCTCCAGCCTCGGCCTTCCAGAGTGCTAGGATTACAGGCGTGAGCCACCGCGCCCACCTAATTTTTTCTATATATTTTTAGTTGGCCAATCAATTTGTTTCTGTTTTTAGTAGAGATAGGGTCTTGCTATTGCTCAGGCTGGTTTTGAACTCCTGACCTTGAGCGATCCTCCCACCTCGGCCTCCCAGTGCTAGAATTTCAGGCGTGAGCCGCCTCGCCCGGCCAGTTTAACGTGTTTATTTTCTGCTTATTCCTTGGCCTTAGTCTCCCAGCCAGATTGTGAGGGAGCTCTTTAAGGACAGCAGTCATTTCTTTCTGCCTCTCCTTGGTGTTGGGGCATTAGAGGCCACTCATGGAGCAAAGGCAGGGCAGGGGCTGGCGGAAAACGAATCCCTAGTGATCCGCCTCTGACTCGAAAGTTTTCGAACCTACTAGAAGCACAGCCACGTACCTCTGTAGAGCGTCAGTGAGTCGAGTTTTTTATTTTGAGTCACTCATGACAAACACTTTTGAAATCTTTTTTTATAGATCCTGGAGTCAAAATCTATGGCTGTGCGTTACCCCCTGGAGGCTCTGAGGGATCCGAGGTATTGTTTGGGATGTCCGACCTTCAGTTACTTTATGACTGTGAAATTTTAAGGTCAGAGAAATAATTTTAGAAATCAGATCCCATTAGTGTACGTGGAATATTCGCACCCTAAAACACTATCCTCGTAACGTCAGATAATGTATTATGCCGGCACCGTAGACGTCCCAAGTCTGATTAGATTCATAAACCGGAGTTGTTAGCGTGAGTATCGTCTGTGACACAGGGACGTGATTTAGTCATTTGTTAACAGCACAAATGAAAGCTTGATAATGGTTCTGTTTGGAATTAATCACCGTATCTAACATAGTATTTTATGGGTTTGCTTTGCGCCATGCAGTGACTCACCCCAATTCCACTCTACCCATTGGAAATAGGATGAAGATGATGACTACCTGCCCGACAATGTGACCTTTGCTCCCAAAGATGTCACACCTGTGGATTTCACACCCAAAGACAATGTGCACGGACTGGCTTACAAGGGCCTGGACCCCCACCAGGCCCTGTTTGGAACTTCGGGAGAACGGTTCGATCTTTTCAGTGGGGCGTCTGAGGGAGCCGGCAGTCTTCTTGGAGATGTTGGACTGAGTAAAGGAAGAAAATTGGGAATTTCAGGCCAGGTAAACGGGTTTCTGTGTCTTAAAGGTGGAGCCATTGACAAATGCGTACGCTTCCCTGATTAGATTCGCCCCATGGCAGGCGCTCGGGAAGGTTGTGTTTTCCTCAGGGTTGATTCTGGAGACGTCTAAAACAGACCTTCCTGAGTTCAATGTCAGCTCCTGAGAGCCCGTGCCTGACGTTCTTGGTGGAGGTTGTGTGTTCTCAGGGAAGAGGGTGGCTTTCTCGCTCCAGTGGAGCTGAGTCGAAAACAATTGTCACCGCTGTGATTTCGTAATGGTCAAATTGCAATTTGCCTCTCCAAGTTTAGGTCCAACTTATAGGTCCTGTTGGACTATTTCCTAGTGTTGTGAGCCTTCAGTCAGGAACCCTGGGGTAATTTTTATTCAGGAGACTTCCTTTTCTTTCTTTTTTTTTTTGTTTTGAGACAGAGTTTCACTCTGTTGCCGGTGCTAGAGTGAGTGCTGTGTCGTCAGCCTAGCTCACAGCAACCTCAAACTCCTGGGCTCAAGCAATCCTACTGCCTCAGTCTCCTGAGTAGCTGGGATTATAGGCATGCGCCACCATGCCCGGCTAATTTTTTTCTATATATATTAGTTGGCCAATTAATTTCTTTCTATTTGTAGTAGAGACGGGTCTCGCTCTTTCTTAGGTTGGTTTTGAACTCCTGACCTCGAGTAATCCGCCCCCCTCGGCCTCCCAGAGTGCTAGGATTATAGGCGTGAGCCATCGCGCCCGGCTGAGACTTCCTTTTCTATTTTTGAGAAGATAGAGAGCTTTTACTGACTGCCCATTTTCTTAAATCGATTCAGAGAGTCTTTCTTAAAATGCATTTAGAAAATGGTTACTTTGTCCTTTCAGTATTACCTTTTTTTTTAATTCATGTTTTATTTTTTTTTTTTTCCCTATCCTTTTAACAAAAGTGATACTTCTTGGAGGCTGTTTCCCACGAAGGTTAGTTCTTACAGCAGCCGTTAGAGCAGTGGTGGTCTGTAAACCCCGGTCACCAGCACTGACCACAGGCCATGTTGATCGGTAGATGAACATTTCTGCCTTTCTGCTCTCGGAGGCCCCATTTCAGCCTCTGCTCTGCTACTGGAGTGCGCTCAGAACTCCTCTTCCTGCGCTAAGACCTGGCGCCGTGGCTGCCGCAGGGGCTGGAGGACAGCCCCAGCGCTGAGAAGTGGCATCCACTTCTGGCCATTGTTTTCCAAGAGACTTGAGTCTGTGTGAATCTGGGGCTCCGTTTCGTTTCTCTCTTGGTGACCTTGAAGTGCTCCTGTGGCCCCTTCAGCTGCATCCTTAATGTAGCTTTATCCTTTGGTGCACACATACCTAAAATGTCCTCAAACCGAAGTCTTGTTTTTTGAAGGCTTTTGGCGTAGGTGCCCTGGAAGAGGAAGATGACGATATCTATGCCACGGAAGCTCTGTCCAGGTACGACGCTGTTCTGAAGGACGAGGAGCCCGGAGACGGACTCTATGGCTGGACGGCACCCAGGCAGCATGAAAGTCAGAAAGGTAGTTCCGTAGACCCTCGGATCCATTCTTGGTCCTGGGACACTCGGCAGTGGGACCAGTTTCGGGATGCCAGGGAGGAGGGATCGCCAGACTGGTACTGGAGTGTCAGCCCCTGTGCGCTAGGGGGTCGCTGGTCAAAGAGGCAGGGTGAGACAGTAGAGAGAAGAGAGGCCCAGTGTGGGTGGTAAGACAGAAGCAGGGTGTAGACCAGGCCAAGGCCAAAGCCAGCTGTCCAAGCAGGGCCGGGGTAGGGAGGCAGCTATACAAAAATATTTTCTTCCTTTTTATATCGTCGTTCTATACGCTTCTTTCCGTTAATATTTTTAAATTTATTTTTCACCTTTTAAGCTTTTTTGTTAAAAACTGAGACACAAACATACATATTAGCCTAGACCTAGCCAGGGTCAGGATCGTCAATATCACTGCCTTCCACCTCCCCATCTTGTCCCACTGGAAGGTCCTCAGGGGCATTAATACCCGAAACGCTGTCATATATATGGTCTATGATAGCAGTGCCTTCTAGGATACTTCCTGAAGGACCTGTCTGAGGCCGATTTACAGTTAACTGTTTTTTATAAGTTAGAGCACACTCTAAGATAATGATAAAAAGTATAGTGTAGTAGATACATAAAGCAGTAATAAAGTCATTTATTATCATTATCACGTATTATGCACTGCACATAATTGTATGTGCCAGACCTTTGTATGACTGGCAGTGCAGTAGGTTTGGCTGCACCAGCGTCATGGCAAACATGTGAGTAATGCATTGAGCTATGACATTATGACAGCTACGATATCACCAGGTGATAGGAATGTTTCAGCTCCATTATAACCTTATGGGACCACCGCGTTGTATATGTGTTGGCTGAAATGTCGTTATGCGGCACGTGACTGTAAAAACAACAACCTAAATAAACACCTGAGATAAAACAATCTATTCAGATGTTTTTAGCTGTGTTGGGATAAAGTTTGATCTAACTTTTTAGATTGTCAAATGCATCTGAAAAAATATACCTGTTGAAATAATGTAAGTATCACAGAAGAATATATGAGTGTGAGCACCACTGCCCCCAATAATGTCTGTTTTATGTTTCTAGAAGAAGAAAAGCAGTGCATGCAGTTTTTAGTTATTTATTTATTTTTTGAGACAGAGTCTCACTGTGTTGCCCAGGCTAGAGTGCGGTGGTGTCAGCCTAGGTCACAGCAATCTCAAACTCCTGGGCTCAAGCGATCCTCCTGCCTCAGCCTCCCGAGTAGCTGGGACTACAGGCATACACCACCATGCTCAGCTAATTTTTCTATTTATTTTTAGTTGGCCAATTCATTTCTTTCTATTTTTAATAGAGACAGGGTCTCACTCTTGCTCAGGCTGGTTTTGAACTCCTGACCTCGAGCAATCTGCCTGCCTTGGCCTCCCAGAGTGATCGGATGACAGGCGTGAGCCACTGCACCTGGCCTGCACGTAGTTTTTAGGCGTAGCCTGTGTCACGGTTGTGAACACAAACTCTAAATTCAGACAGTCCACCTGGGGTCCCCAGTCCTGGCCTCCCCATTTATTGGCTGTCACCCTGGGCGAGCTGCTTAGCTGCTCTGTGCCCGGGAGTCCCTGTCTAGAAAAGAGGATGACAGGGACATGCCAGCTCATGGAGACTGCACTGTACATACAGGGCTTATCGTGGGCCTGGAACACAGCAGGCATATCTTGGTCTTGGGGCCCTGTGTCGTCACTGCCACAAAATGAAGCCAGGGTTCTGCAGAAGATGCTGGAAGGTGTGCGCCAGTGTTAGCGGGTGTTACCTCTGGGCGGCACCTAGGCTGCTTGTGCTTTCTTCTACCTGTGGTTTCTGATTTTTCTACCGAGACTGTGAGGTATTTTTATAACTTAAAAGAAGACATATAATATTAATATGTCAATCATTATGCTATATTATAATTAATATATAATTATAGGTAACATATCATTTGTGTAACTACTACTAATAATACTAATACATTTGTATAACTAATGATACTTCATTAATATTTTCCATAATATATAAATTGATACATAATAATTGTTAAACATACATTAGAATAGAAACTGGTAGAAGGAAATTGATAATACATTAAAAACTGGTAGAAGGAAATTGATAATATATATCTTAATATATTAATACTAGTTATTATGTTAATTATCAATAATATATTAATAACATTAACATGCAATTCTATAATAATTCATAATATATAATAACATATATATTTAAATCTGCCTCTGAGCCATGTCTTTCGCTTTTCCCTCATCTAGCACCTCTCCCACGGCTGATCGAGTCCCACCCTACTCCTATCAAGCCCTGGGCAGGCACCTCCCCCTGAGCCCCCCCCCCTTATCCCTCTCTGCTGTGGTCCCTGTCCCCCAGCTGCCTCTTCTGTCCCACCCCAGAGCCATGACATCTATAGTTCTGACTGTGGTTTTTCATTCTGTGAATCTGTATTTTACCCAGTCCCAGGTTGATTTTGGAATTGTTCCCCCTTTATTCCATGATCAACAGGCTATAATGAATATTCTCATGCTTCTGATTTATGTACATTTATTTAGAAGTCTTCAGAATAAATGCATAAAAATGAAATTTTTGGGTTTTAAAAGAATTCAGGCCGGGCGCGGTGGCTCACGCCTGTAATCCTAGCTCTCTGGGAGGCCGAGGTGGGCGGATCATTTGAGCTCAGGAGTTCGAGACCAGCCTGAGCAAGAGCAAGACCCCATCTCTACTATAAATAGAAAGAAATTAATTGGCCAACTAATATATATAGAAAAAAAAAAAATTAGCCGGGCATGGTGGCACATGCCTGTAGTCCCAGCTACTTGGGAGGCTGAGGCAGCAGGATTGCTTGAGCCCAGGAGTTTGAGGTTGCTGTGAGCTAGGCTGACGCCACGGCATTCACTCTAGCCTGGGCAATAAAGTGAGACTCTGTCTCAAAAAAAAAAAAAAAGAATTCAGAATTCCAAGAATGCAAAATTTAATCCCAAATTACCCTACAGAATTTCAGGAACTTGTAGAAGCTGGTAGAAAAGTTCACTGTGAGTTAAAATATGAAGAATGACTTTGTGGGGAGGGGAGTGGCCTAGGTGAGGTGAAAACCTTAGCTCGTCTGCCCTGTGGGCTGCTTCTGCTTCAGGGCATGGCACCTAGCTTGTCTGAGCTCATAGCTGTCGTGCAGAAGGGGCTTTTTGGTGCCAAAAGGCAGTTCGCGTGTTTGGAGGTCTAGCGGGACCGCGTGTGCAGAGAGGCCTTGAGAACCGAACCAAAGGGCCTCTGTGTCGCCAGGGCTTTTCCCCAGCCGGTGGACAGTCCCAAGCTCCAAGTCAGAGGGCGTTGGTCATCCAGTTCCTTAAGTTTCTGATCTTTATCTCTTGTCAGAATTTCATTGGAGAAAAAGACAAAGTACCTTTCGGTTTGTGCTCAGATTAGATTAGGGGCTGGCCGGGTTGTGTGGCCTCCCGCACCGTGTTTGGACTGTTGCTAAGGAACGTGCGCTGTGATCTCCCCGGCTCTTCACCTGGTTCCTCTCCAGTTATGACTTTGTTCCTACCCCTGCTTGTCCTCTGGTGGTGCTTCCTGCGATCTTTTACTCCGTAGAGGATACCCCTGGGTGGCCCCCGGCTTAGGGCCTTAGCACTTTCTCAGGGAATGACGTTGAGAGACTTGTCTTGGACAGCCACAGCTGCCTGTCCTGGGCAGCCTGGTCCCCCGGGGGTGGTGTGGGCCGGGTGCCAGTCCCTGAGTCAACAGAGGTGTGAGGCTCTGCATGCCGTTCCTTCTTCCTCTTTGTATGATGTCACGTGTGACGTGCACTGTTTATGTCCTTGGAGATAACAAGCTGATGTCTTTTGTCTCATTCTAATTGTCTCTACTTCTGGAATTAATCTATTACATCATTTTTGTAGAATCAGAGAAAGATCTTCGATACGTTGGCAAAATTTTGGATGGATTTTCCTTGGCGTCTAAACCTTTATCTTCTAAGAAAGTAAGGAAACTTTTTTTTTTTTTACTGGTTTAGTTCTTTAAATATTTGCTGCTATGTAATCTGAGTTACTATATTAACAGTTGAAAAGATAAGTAAATTCTGTTTTCAAAAAGTCAACAGCTTTGCTTCTTTTTTTTTTTGAGACAGAGTCTCACTTTGTTGCCCAGGCTAGAGTGAGTGCCGTGGCGTCAGCCTAGCTCTCAGCAACCTCAAACTCCTGAGCTCAAGCAATCCTCCTGCCTCAGACTCCCAAGTAGCTGGGACTACAGGCATGTGCCACCATGCCTGGCTAATTTTTTATATATATATTAGTTGGCCAATTAATTTCTTTCTATTTATAGTGGAGACGGGGTCTCACTCTTGCTCAGGTTGGTTTTAAACTCCTGAGCTCAAACGATCCGCCCACCTCGGCCTCCCAGAGAGCTAGGAGCTTTGCTTCTTGATGTATGGGAAAGGAAAGAAAAGCAACAGCCTGGTTACTGGTGATTGAGATAAACGTGTTCTGCACTAGAATGTCAGTGGCCACAGTGTGTTCAAAACAGCTCATTGCTGATGTTTTAAATACAAACTTCGAGTAATGGTTATTTCCATTAAATGAGACATACATAAGAAACTAGTTGAAGAATAAAATCGCTATAACCCTAGGGGCCGGGTAACTCGAGGAAGAGTAGGAAAGGTTCAAAAGGCATACTAGCCCGCAGCCCTGACTGCTAGTGTTCTGAAGCTGGTGGCACGGTCCCTGCAGAGGGACAGAAGCCTCCTGCAGGTGGGTAAAGTCCCAAGGAAAGCTCCACGTACCTTCCCAGACAGTCGTGTTTTGGGGAAAGTTTTGCGAGTTTCTGCTCTTAGGCCTCTTCATCAAAGTGACCTGCTCGTGAGCACGTGCTGGGGAGGGACTGGGGGTGCTGGCAGGCTCGGGAGGAGCACCCGGCCATTTGCCTCCTCAGCAATCCTGTTTCCGATCGTCCCATCCTTTAATCAGACTTTTGTTTTTCATTCAGCAAACATTTGCCAAGTACCTCTGAAGCATGACCTGTGGTTCTCCAGAGCAGGGGAGGCCAGGGGTTCCTGGGGAGCTGCTGGAGGAGGAGGGCTTTGGGCGGGAGCAATTCAGAGGACGGCTGTCACCCAGCCTCTCACAGACGGGCAGGTGTTCTGGGTCTGGAGGCCACACGGAACCATGGGGAGAGAAATGCTTCTGATTAATGGAGGAGATAAAGAGTAGTCGAGACACCCCCCTCCTTTCTGCCTTGGTCCTCTGGGTTTTTGTGAGGATGTGACACGAGAGTATTTTCTGGCTGATACATAAGTCTGTTTCAAGAAGGTGAGCGGGCTAAGATGATAAGACATGGGTTTTTTGACAATGATAATACCACTTTTTTTTTGAGACAAGATCTCACTCTGTCGCCCCAAATCAGAGTGCATTGGCCGGATCATGGATCACTGTAACCTCAAACTCCTGATCCTCCTGCCTCTGCCTCCCAAGTCGTTGGGACTACAGCCACCACACCGGCTATTTTTTCTATTTTTAGTAGAGAGATGGGGGTCTCACTCTTGCTCATGCTGGTCTCAAACTCCTGACCCCAAGCTATCCTCCTGCCTCAGCCTCCCAGAGTGTTAGGATTACAGGCGTGAGCCACCGTGCCTGGCCAATAATACCCCTCTTTTATGGACTTTCTTCGTGCTAGGTGCTCAACCCAGGCTGCACCTTAAAACCATATATGAGACTTTCTGGGGTGAGATGCAGGCATCAATATTGTTAAAACTGCTCAGGTGAGTCCAGTGTGCACCTGGACTAGGAGCCACAGGCAGAGAGGGGTCAGCGCTTTCCTGCTACCGAGTTCAGAGTTGACTCCGCTCCAGCTTCCTGGTTGTTTAAAAATCAAGAAAATAGCTACATAGCAGTGTCCTAAAACATGTGTTTGTTAGACAAGAGCAAGGGAAACCATTTAGTACAGCTACTTAAAATTATCTAATACTTTCTTTCAACGTAACTGTTTAGCTATCATTGATGCCTGTCAGTATTAAAAATGCCCAAATTTCCCAAATATATTTCAGTTTCAGTTCCGTTAGCTTCTAAATTAAAAATACCTTGGATCAAAAAATAAGACCTGAAGCTTCAATTTGGAACTGAAAGGTAACTGGAAAAAAGAATCCTGAATTTAAAAGTAACCAGTTATTTTTGTTTTTCTATGTTTTGAATCACAGTTTTCTAGATTTTCTCATTTACAGCAGGCCAGTTCTGCACGTAGACCATTACCTTGTGTGATCTGTTATCATCTTTATTGCTCCCATCGTGTGAAACTTGCATATTGGCATCTCTCTGTAGACATGGACAGGGGGCAAAAGGGCTGAGCACTGGGACGGTGTGGCTTCCATCCAGGGTGGGTGTTGGCCCGGGAAGGGGCGGGGTTAACGGTACTCAGCGGTAATGGGTTTTTCGTGGTTAACTCAAAACGTGGTCTTGAAACCTGTGTTTTCGGCGGTTTGTTTTGTTTTAAGATCTACCCACCCCCTCAGCTGCCACGAGACTATCGACCGGTGCATTACTTCAGACCCGTGATCGCTGCAAGCTCTGAGAACGCCCACTTGCTCCAGGTATTATCCGAGTCAGCAGGAAAGGCAGCACATGACCCGAGGACACATAGTAGGCACCAGCTGAATGCCTCCAAACGGGCAGAACTGCTAGGAGAGACGCCTATGAAAGGTATGTGCCATGGAGAAGATGGGGATGGTTACATTTAAAATAATGTGAGTCATCAAAATCAAGATGGAAAGTTGTCGTTTTCCCACCTCACCCTTGGGCCACTCATGTGCCCTGTCCATGTCCAAATGGTAACCTCCGTTCTTGCCAACTATAAAGTAGGATTATTTTATGACTGTCTGTTTCACAGAGATATATGAATATAAAGGAAATATAAAGGAAATACTAAACATGGAAAAAACTCATCTCCAATTATGCAAGTTTGTGATATTGAAAATGTGTGTCGGAGAAATGTCCGTAATAGTTGTTTTGTGACACTTTTCATCTCTTCTTATTACTGTTTTTATTTTAGGCTCAGCTACTTCAGTGTTAGAATTTCTGTCTCAAAAAGACAAAGAGAGAATCAAAGAAGTGAAGCAGGCAACCGACCTCAGAGCAGCTCAGCTCAAGGCCCGGAGCCTGGCCCAGAGCGCCCTGAGCAGCGGACCCCAGCCCTCCTCTCCAGATGCAGGACGCAGCTCTTGGCACCTGCCACCGGGTGCAGGGGCAGCCACCGCAAGAGCCAGCAACTTCAAACCTTTCGCAAAAGATCCGGAAAAGCAGAAACGATACGAAGAGTTCTTAGCGCATATGAAGCAGGGTCAGAAAGGTGGGTGCCAGGCCTGGATCTCCCGCATCTCAGCCCAGGAAGGGTGGCATTCTCGCCGTTCTTATCCTAGTCCCGGGTTTAAAGTTAAGATTTCCTGTTCTTGCAGGGTTTTTGCCTCATCTTGCTGCAAACAGGGTACAGGTTTCAGGCCCTGGCTCTTGACCTCAGAAAGCAAGAACACTGACTAGCTTTTGTTTCTCTGTATCTCAGGCCCAAAGATAGCTATTTGAGTAGAGAACGTGCCTATGCCTTGGCGTGGCAAATGCCGAATTACAGACCGTTTACTGTTTGCAAACGCTTCGCTTCTTTAAGTGTTGCGTTTCACATTTTGCACCAGTGTCATCTCCCACTTTGTCTTAAGATCTTAACCCTCCAGTCCTAAATCATAATTTAAAATTTGACTTAGAAAGGCGTTGGCTGTTGAACCGTTACTTAGGGTGAAAAATCGCTGTGTCATCTATGAAATAAAGATGGCAAGGATGAGGAAGGAGATTGCATGTTACATGTGAGGGGTGGTCAGCAAATTGTGTTGTTTTTCAAAAGCAGATCTTTAGGGAAATATAAATTCCCTTTAATGTGCCTTTACTCTCCACCAAGAACCCACATCACTAATGTTTATTTGTTAAATTAAAAGAAAAAGGTTGGGAAAAGAGTTTTTTCCCGCCGAAACATAGAGATAAAGTTGGGATGAACTTCTCACTGTCAGGGGGTGGTGACAAGTTCCTTGCATCTGAAGATTTCACCAAGCATTAGCCTCCCAAATGATTTTTTTTTGAGACAGAGTCTCGCTTTGTTGCCCAGGCTAGAGTGAGTGCCGTGGCGTCAGCCTAGCTCACAGCAACCTCAAACTCCTGGGCTCAAGCGATCCTGCTGCCTCAGCCTCCCGAGTAGCTGGGACTACAGACATGCGCCACCACGCCTGGCTAATTTTTTGTATATATATATTTTATTTGGTCAATTAATTTCTTTCTATTTTTAGTAGAGACGGGGTCTCGCTCTTGCTCAGGCTGGTTTCAAGAAACTCCTGACCTCGAATAATCGGGCCGACTTGGCCTCCCAGAGTGCTAGGATGACAGGTGTGAGCCACCGCGCCCGGCCCCTAATGGTTTTTCTCTTTTGTATTTGGTAGGCAGAATCTAGTAAGAGCATCATGTTGAAGGAGAGAGTGGGGTTACCTGCCAAGTACCTCCCCTGTGAAAGAGGGAGGCAGTGGTGCCCAGCAGGCATTCTCCTTTAAGCCCCAGGTTTTTCCTAGAAGTGAAACGGTTTCTGGTTCTCTGCTCCGCAGATGCCCTAGACCGCTGCCTGGACCCCAGCATGACCGAGTGGGAGCGCGGCCGCGAGCGTGACGAGTTCGCTCGGGCGGCCCTGCTGTATGCGCCTTCCCGCTCGACTTTGTCCTCCCGCTTCACGCATGCCAAGGAGGAAGACGACTCAGACCAGGTTGAAGTCCCCCGAGACCAAGAGGTCTGTTGCTCTTACTTCCCTCCCTGGTGATCTTTAAAATGAAATATTGTATAGCCAAACACTTTGAACCCCTCAGTGAAAAAACCAACATACACGTGGCATAGTAGGATAAGGAACTGTTTCATGCCTTAGTTTCCAATGCAGTCGAGCAAGAATGTTTCAGTGCGAGCTCTTCCGTACTTCTGGAAAATTGCTTGAAAATTTCTATATGGAAGAGCGGCCAGGGCAACTGACTGACCACTTGATGAAACAGATTGTCGTCTTTTCCCAGAACGATGTCGGTGATAAACAGTCGGCCGTGAAGATGAAGATGTTTGGGAAGCTCACCCGAGACACGTTTGAGTGGCACCCTGACAAGCTTCTGTGTAAGAGGTTTAATGTCCCCGACCCTTATCCAGAGTAAGTTGGATGGACCTGCCTGTGCCCGTCAGCACGAAACGTGCTCCCCATTAGCGCCAACTTCTCCTCTGACGCTCGCAGAAACTCCCTTCTTCTAAATGAGCTTACTTGTATGTCATCGGAGGTGCAAATTTGCAGATTTGCTTTAATGAATTACTGCTATAATTTGTTACTAAAAAGGCAAACACCCCGATAGCAAACTTCGTTCTGTCTTGAAGATACGTCGCATTACAGAAGTGGAATGCCTCTCCTGTTCGATACCTTTTTAATGCTGATCATATGGTTTCTATTTAAAATGTTACTGATATTTTCTAATTCTCTTTATGAAAGTTCTATACCTTCATCTCTGATTATAAACACTTCACGAAAGCATATACAGTTGAATGAGAGACTTTGTCATAAAATTTAGGTATATTTTTATCAGTAGAACTTTTCCTTAATGGCAACCCATTTTCAAAGTTAAATTCTTGCCCTTACGATAATAAGGGAAAACTCATTATACCTATAGGCAACCATTCTAAATTCTTTTTTTTTTTTTTTGAGATAGAGTCTCACTCTGTTGCCTGGGCTAGAGTGCTGTGGTGTCAGCCTAGCTCACAGCAACCTTAAATTCCTGGGCTAAAGCAATCCTTCTGCTCAGCTTACCAGGTAGCTGGGACTACAGGCATGTGCCACCATCCTGGCTAATTTTTTCTATATATTTTTAGCTGTCCAAGTAATTTCTTTCTATTTTTAGTAGAGACGGGGGGGGGGGGGTGTGTCTCACTCTTGCTCAGGCTGGTTTCGAACTCCTGACCTTGAGTGATTCTCCTGCCTCGGCCTCCCAGAGTGCTAGGCTTACAGGCATGAGCCACCGCGCCCAGCCCCATTCTGAATTCTTAAACTGCCTTGAGAAGCAAAGGCTTTATTGATTGATTGATTGACTGACTGACTGACTGAGTCTCGCTTTGTTGCCCAGGCTAGAGTAAGTGCTGTGGCGTCAGCCTAGCTCACAGCAACCTCAGACTCCTGGGCTCAAGCAATCCTGTTGCCTCAGCCTCCCGAATAGCTGGGACTACAGGCATGCGCCACCATGCTTGGCTAATTTTTTGTATACATTTTTAGTTGGCCAATTAATTTCTTGCTATTTATAGTAGAGATGGGGTCTCGCTCTTGCTTAGGCTGGTTTCAAACTCCTGGCCTCGAGCAATCCACCTGCCTCAGCCTCCCAGAGTGCTAGGATTACAGGCGTGAGCCACCGCGCATGGCTGCAAAGGCATCTTAAGGGAGCTTTTGGCCACATAGAATAGCTGGTGGGAAATAAGAGATGGAAGATACATTTTATCCTAGCAGTTGTTATTAAAATGACATCCTTCTTTCCGACTCTCAGTTCTACTCTAGTTGGCTTACCAAGAGTGAAACGTGACAAATACTCAGTCTTCAACTTTCTGACGCTGCCAGAGACGGCCGCCTTGCCCACAACTCAAACACCGAGTGAAAAGGCGCCACAGCTCCAAGGGCCTGACAGTGAGTAGGGGCTTCCCGGGTCTCTGGCTGACCAGGGCGTCACCTTTGGCCTGCTGGGAGGACAGAGGTAAAGGCCGTCTGGTCCTAAAGGTGCACACGGCACTCACTCTCCCTCTATAAGAGAATCGCTCATGTTAATAAATGAGCTCACGTTGGTCCAGATGTTTACTCTGTTTTTTTTTTTTTTTTTTTTTTTTTTGAGACAGAGTCTCACTTTGTTGCCCAGGCTAGAGTGAGTGCCGTTGTGTCAGCCTAGCTCACAGCAACCTCAAACTCCTGGGCTCAATCGATTCTTCTGCCTCAGCCTCCCGAGTAGCTGGGACTACAGGCATGTGCCACCATGCCCGGCTAATTTTTTCTATATGTATATTTTAGTTGGCCAATTAATTTCTTTCTATTTATAGTAGAGATGGGGTCTCGCTCTTGCTCAGGCTGGTTTCGAACTCCTGACCTCGAGCAATCCGCCCGCCTCGGCCTCCCAGAGTGCTAGGATTACAGGCGTGAGCCACTGCACCTGACCTAGATGTTTACTCTCTGGGGTCGACACAACCCCTGCCTCGCACAGCACCCAGCCCGTGCTAGAGACACTGATGTTCTGAGAGAAAGAAAAGCAGGAGTGAAGAACTTGCCTTCTGTGTTTGCTAAAATTCTGATGTTATGCCTGTGTCACTGCCTTCCAGAATCAAGGAAACCATCCAGGTGGGATACGTCTAAACAAGAAAAGAAAGAAGACTCCATTAGTGAATTTTTAAGTTTGGCTCGATCAAAAGTTGGCCCACCTAAACAAGAGTCCAGTCCCTTAGTAAGCAAAGAGCAGGAGTGTATGCCGGAGTCACTCTCGGATAAGGTATTTGGGGCTTCGGGGTTCTCTTTTCCAGGTGGGCTGTGGCTTTGCCTTTCTCTACGGCGACGCTTTCTTCTTGTCGCTCGGTAGCTGGGGTGGCTCACTGCGAAGGGCCAGGAACACTCTGGGCTTCCTGGGCCACACCGTCCTTGTTGCAACTGTTCACTCCTGCTGTTGAGTGCAAAAGAAACAGGCAAATGTGTGAACTGCTAAGCATGAAACTCTTCACGGTGACAAGCAGCAGGTGGGATTTGGCCCATGGGCTGCAGTTTGCCAACACCTGCTCTGCAGTCTAACAATTCAATCACAGCTGTAATCATCTCAGGAGAGGCTATATAACTCTTTCCCTAGAGTGGCTATCACTTAGCCTTAACCGTAGAAGCGAAACTCAGTATATTTGTATCGGACAATATAATTTCCCAAATAGTAAGTATTCTCTTGCAAAGAAAAGAGAGAAAATATCCATTGGAGTTTTTAAAATGACTGCTTTAGGCCGGGCGTGGTGGCTCACGCCTGTAATCCCAACACTCTGGGAGGCCAAGGCGGGCAGATTGCTCGAGGTCAGGAGTTTAAAACCAGCCTTAGCAAGAGCGAGACCCCGTTTCTACTATAAATAGAAAGAAATTAATTGGCCAACTGATATACATAGAAAAAAAAATTAGCCGGGCATGGTGGCGCTTGCCTGTAGTCCCAGCTACTTGGGAGTCTGGGGCAGGAGGATCGCTTGAGCCCAGGAGTTTGAGGTTGCTGTGAGCTAGGCTGACGCCACGGCACTCACTCTAGCCTGGGCAACAAAGTGAGACTCTGTCTCAAAAAAAAATAAAAAAATAAAAATAAATAAAATGACTGCTTTAGTGATTAAAAGTTAAACTTAATAAAAAGTTGGTTTTTATTTCTATTAATAGCTTTATTTAAAAATGGTTGTTATATTTTAAAAATTTGAGTTTATTTTGTTTGGGGTTTGCTGAGTGGCTCGAATCCCTAAGTTTGAAAATAGGACAGAGAGGCACTGGGCTGTACTACGTGCATCTTTTGCAAGTCCAATTAATGACCAGTCTCCATGAGAGGCTCCAGTTGCTTTGAGCGAATCAACACATGCTACGGTTATTGACGCAGAAACCCCACAAAAATCAGTGCTGTGTGAGTAATCATTGCTCAGTTAGGGGGAGCGTGGTTCTGGGTACCCGTGTCCACGGGCAGAAACACAAGTGTGCGTGTACGTTTGCATCTGTGAGTGTGTTCTAGAATGCTGGCTCCCTTTTGCCTGTGTTTCTTTATTCCTAACTCTTGCTTCGCTGCTGACGCAGGTGGTGAGCAAAGGCGTGGACCCGCAGACTGAAGGAGGCGGCGGCCGCCCGTCCATGGACCTGTTCAAGGCTATCTTTGCCAGCTCCTCGGATGAGAAGTCCTCGTCCTCTGAGGACGAGCAGGGTGGCAGCGACGACGAGCAGGAGGTCACTGGGGAAGCCGACCTCCAGGGTCCTCAGGAGGCTGACTTGGGGGAACCACCACCTGTGGCTCAAGGTATGGCAGCGTTTCAGGCTTGGGGATCTAAGGGAGAAAATGACGCCGTCTCCAGGGAAGCTGCTGCTTTGTTGAGTCTGTAATTTTAAACCAGGAGCACTAGCAGTCGAGGATGTGTAATCTTTTATGTTTTTAATTGGGGTGGAGCACAGTTGTTTTTTATTTTATTTATTTATTTATTTATTTATTTATTTATTTATTTTTTAGCTGCAAGTCTAGATGCTGTAAGAGTTGTTTTTTCTCTCTGGTGTAAAGATCTCTATTTTTTAGCTAGCTGTGGTTGGTAATTTTCCAGCTTATCCTAGGTGAGAAAAATCTAAAAAAAGAAAACCGAGATGTTTATTTAAAAAGATAGTTGTTCGCTGATAGCACTCAGGGAGGCTGACACAGGTGGATCGCTCAAGGTCAGGAGTTCGAAATCAGCCTGAGCAAGAGCGAGACCCCGTCTCTACTAAAAATAGAAAGAAATTAATTGGCCAACTAAAAATATATTGAAAAAATTAGCCGGGCATGGTGGCGCATGCCTGTAGTCCCAGCTGCTCGGGAGGCCAAGGCAGGAGGATCGCTTGAGGCCAGGAGTTTGAGGTTGCTGTGAGCTCAGCCTATGCCACGGCACTCTAGCCCAGGCAACAGAGTGAGACTCTGTTTCAAAAAAAGAAAAAAGATAGTTGTTTTTTTTTAAAAAAACCTAGCTGAGGAGGAGCTTCGAGGATTGTGGGGGAATACTTAGTCATGAAGTGTGCAGGGCTTCTGCCTGCTGTCTGTCCTCACTGTACGGGGAATTGTATGTTCCAAATCCACAATCCGGCAGGCACTGCCTGGCGCACAGTAGGTCTCTGTAACCAGTGTGTGTTCCCGTCGCTGTGAGTCTGACATTGGGGTGGCAGCCTGTCCTGCTTGTTGTATCCACCTGTGCCAGGAGTTTCAGGCCCAGAAAAGGGGCTTCTGGCACTTGCAGGGGTGGGAGAGTTCCAGATGCTTGCCTGGGCGGGCACAGCTTGCCATGTGAGCCTTAGGGTGTTCTGCCTGTGCCTGTCAGTTTGTGGTGCACTTGAGTATAATTTTTGAGCGGCTTTCTCTAAAATAGAAATATAAAATATATTTATATATGTTTTATAATATAAAACAAATATAAAATATTTCTGAGTTTGAGAGTTCTCATCATAAAAGAAAAGAAATATAAAATATAATTTCTCCTTGGGTGATTGCAAATAGCAGCCTATTTCTTATTTTGATGGAAGAAACTGTATTTTTTTTTTTTTGAGACAGAGTCTCACTTTGTTGCCCAGGCTAAAGTACCGTGGCGTCAGCCTAGCTCACAGCAACCTCAATCTCCTGGGCTCAAGCAATCCTGCTGCCTCAGTCTCCCAAGTAGCTGGGACTACAGGCATGTGCCACCATTCCCGGCTAATTTTTTCTATATATATTAGTTGGCCAATTAATTTCTTTCTATTTATAGTAGAGACGGGGTCTCACTCTTGCTCAGGCTGGCTTCGAACTCCTGACCTTGAGCGATCCTCCCGCCTTGGCCTCCTAGACTGCTAGGATTACAGGCGTGAGCCACCGTGCCCGGCCCTGTATTTTTTTAATTACAAAGTCATATGTACTTGAATTTTAAAATTTTTAAAGTATGGGAATGTAGAAAGCTCGAATCCTTTGTAATTCTACTTCCCAGAAATAACCACGCTTAACACTTGGGTGTGTTTTCTAGACTTTTTCCATTTTTATGGAAAACATACTAATCTGCTTAAAAAACAAAGTTATTCATGTGAACATGATCATTTGTCTTATTTTTTTTTCTTTGGTAATTAATTTTGTGTGAAATTAGTCTCCCCCAGTTTTCTGGGATGGGACATAGCCTTATGTTCCTATTTATAAGTTCTTTTTTTTTTTTTTTTTTTTTAAATGAGACAGAGTCTTGCTCTGTCGCTCGGGCTAAAGTACCGTGGTGTCAGCCTAGCTCACAGCAACCTCAAACTCCTGGGCTCAAGCGATCTTTCTGCTTCAGCCTCCCAAGTAGTTGGGACTACAGGCGTGCGCCACCATGCCCGGCTCATTTTTTCTATATATTTTCAGTTGTCCAGCTAATTTCTATTTTTAGTAGAGACGGCGTCTCGCTCTTGCTCAGGCTGGTCTCAAACTCCTGAGCTCAAACAATCCTCCCGACTCGGCCTCCCAGAGTGCTAGGATTACAGGCGTAAGCCACCTCTCCTGGCCTATAAGTTCTTATTTCTTCTCAGATGGCCCTTCCTCGGGGACGTGTTTTGACCCTTAGGTCTCAGGGTACCGTTGGCGCACTTAACTGCCCTGTGCTGCGGCCCCAGATGCATGTGGTCTAGTTTAGCAAAGTGGTGGACAAAAGCACACATGATCTGGCGGCAACAGACATTAACGAAAGGCCCCGACACATTCACACTGGGCAAACGAATGACCTTAATACCCTGGTGTTTTTCAGCTCTGGAGCCAGCAGCACCCCAGGAGCCGGCACCTCCCTTGGCACCTTCCTTCCCGATACAAAAGATGCAGATCGACGAAAGGGAAGAGTTCGGCCCACGCCTGCCTCCCGTCTTCTGCCCCAGTGAGTGCTGGCTGGTCTCTCTGGTTCGCCTCTTTGCACGGACAGGTGTCTCCTGAGATGTGACAGCTCTAACAGTGCTGTGACACCCACCTCTCTAATCCACGTGCCTGCTTGTTTCTGTTTTACCTGTTTCCAGGCGGGCTTTGAAACCCGTTGTCTCCACCTAGTGCCTGAATGGCAGTTGCTTCTGTATAGCTTCAGAGACTTTTAAACTTTTTTTTCCCTTAATTTTAGATGTTTACAGTAGGGACCCAAGTATCTTAAATTTTGTCACTTAGAGAGATAAAAGTTTTCATGTCCAACAGAGCTTAAGGAAAAAAGAAAGGAAAAAGAAAATAAAAATCTAGCATGCAAAGATGGGAAAGGAATTGCAGGGAGAAGGGTATTTTAAGACTCTTTCCTCCTTTGCGTGATACAGCAAATAAAACAAAATCTGTCCTTTCAGAAGTAAATACAGTCCACCCCCTCCCACAGTATCTATTAATAGCTTCTGTGCAGTCCCATCTTAAACTGGCATTTCGTGTTAAAATGTGTAGACTGGTTTATCTTCTCCTTAAGGGCATGAACATTTGTAAGAAGGCCCAGATGTATAAATAACATATAATTTTATTATTTATAGCTTCCCACATACAAATCCTGGTTTGGTTAACTAACCCAGCTTTCAAAGACATGGTAAAAAGCAGAGACAAAAACGCACGAAGTTCTAAAAAATTGCAGTGAAAGTATTTCTTGTTTGCTTTATTCAGGTCCTTGGTTTAAAATTCAGGTCAGCACTTGAAAGCTAAGTTATCTGTGTCCCTTTCCTGTAATGCCCTTGATAGCCTTGTGATAGTTAATAATTTAATTTGGTCTGTGGGTTATTTAAGGAAGTGTTTTTTCAAAAACTAGCATTAAAAGAAAAGTTTTGGGAGGTCAAATTTTGAAAAATCTGACAAACTGTAGGACTAAAAAGTAGCCACGTCTTAACTGGGTTTGGAAAATATGCAAACTACTGAAGCACCTTGAAAAAATGATTGAATGACTCGCCCTGCTTCTACTGTTGTGAATTGTTGGGTTTTTTTTGTTTTTTTTTTTTGAGACAGAGTCTCACTTTGTTGCCCAAGCTAGAGTGAGTGCCGTGGCATCAGCCTAGCTCACAGCAACCTCAAACTCCTGGGCTCAAGCGATCCTCCTGCCTCAGCCTCCTGAGTACCTGGGACTACAGGCATGCACCACCATGCCCGGCTAATTTTCTGTATATATATTTTTAGTTGGTCAATTAATTTCTTTCTATGTTTAGTAGAGACGGGGTCTCGCTCTTACTCAGGCTGGTTTTGAACTCCTGATCTCGAGCAATCCGCACGCCTCGGCCTCCCAGAGTGCTAGGATTACAGGCGTGAGCCACCACACCTGACCCCTGAATTTTTGTTTTGATTACCTGGAAATTAATGCCCTATGAAAACATTTTGGTCTGAATTTAGAGATACAGCATCTTGGCACACCACGCTGCTTGAGTTATTTTTAATGATTATGTACATTATGTTTTGATGCTACTTTTCCAGTTGTTTCCACCTACAAGACAAATTCTTATAAAATGTGTTTTTGTAAAGAGAGGATACTGTAAGAAGAGCTGACATTTATGTGGCAGATTCTAGGCTATGGGATTCATGTGCATGGTCCTGTCTAATCCACTCTGTGTCCCTAAGAGGACAGGGATTCTTATCATGCCCATTTATACACGGGGAAACTGAGGCTTGGGGAGGTCAGGCAATGCACGAAAGCTCACAGAGCTGGAGACAGAGCTGAGTTTCCAGTGCCGGCCTGTCTCTGAGCTTACCTGAGGATGTTCAGTTACTGAAGGCTCATGGTCTGACTTATCTTCATCTGGCAGACAAGGCTCTGGCTGGATCCTGATTGGATCAGGTTGTGTTGAAGTGTCTGGCGGCTTCTAAATATAGCTGCAAAGCGGTGTGCTAATCTGTTTGTGTATCAGGCAGATGCAAATCAAAGGGCAAGGGTTCTTCCTCAGTGATAAACATCTGCCCTACATCGGGCTCCTGATTCGGTAATTTAGGAACCTACATTTTTTTTATAGTCAGTCTTTATTTTTCTCCTATAGGTCCTGTGTTTATTACATTTGTATTTCAGATGCTCGTCAGAAACTTGAGGAACCTCAAAAAGAGAAACACAGAAAAAACAAAGAAAAACACAAGACCAAGAAAGAGCACAAACGAAAGAAAGAGAAGGTGAGAGGCTTCTGGGTGTCGCAGGATCAGTTTAGGGTCTGATGCTCCTGCTTCTGTTGGCCAGACAAGCCCCAGGAATGGCACAGAATGTCCGTCACCAGTCGAAGACAGTAACTTGTGACCAAGATGAGGCTACACAGGTCTCTCTGTGCGTTAACAAAAATGTTGACATTCAATATAAATGTCTGATTTTTCATAAAC
This sequence comes from Mirza zaza, assembly GCA_008750895.1. Lineage (NCBI taxonomy): Eukaryota > Metazoa > Chordata > Mammalia > Primates > Cheirogaleidae > Mirza > Mirza zaza. The sequence continues at coordinate 5,402 of VSMD01087063.1, read as the reverse complement.
CTTATTTTTCTTTCAGAGCAGAATATTTTAGTTTGTTCTGTTGTACTTAAAAAAAATTTTTTTGGGGGAACCTTAAAAAGTAGGAGAAAGGGCATTTAAGGATCTGAGAGCAATGGCTGGTTACTAAATAATAAAGCAGTATTTACTGATTATTCATTCAATGTTAAATGGAAGTTTTATTTTGAACATTTCTCAACTACTTTGTCATTATTACCATCTGAGGCTTTAGCCTGTCACTTGCCATTTGAAGTAGAAGGAAACCTGGATGGCAGGAGCAGCCTGTGCCTTCACTTTCCACCTCTCTTATCTCATCATCCAGGTCTCCTTTTGGGTTTGGCACAGGCTTGTCATGAGGTTCATGTCATTGTTGGGGACCCAACTGTGGTCTGTGCTAGTGAGGAAAGAGTTGGAAACAGCTTCACTATTGGTTTCGATTTTTTTTTTTTTTTTGAAACAGAGTCTCACTGTGTTGCCCAGGCTAGAGTGAGTGCCGTGGTATCAGCCTAGCTCACAGCAACCTCAAACTCATGGGCTCAAGCACTCCTCCTGCCTCAGCCTCCTGAGTAGCTGGGACTACAGGCATGCGCCACCATGCCCAGCTAATTTTTCTATCTATTTTTAGTTGGCCAATTAATTTATTTCTATTTTTAGTGGAGATGGGGGTCTTGCTCTTGCTCAGGCTGGTTTCAAACTCCTGACCTTGAGCAATCCTCCCACCTCAGCCTTCCAGAGTGCTAGGATTACAGGCATGAGCCACCATGCCCCGCCTTTTTTTTTTGAGGCAGTCTCACTCTGTTGTCCGGGCTAGAGTGCTGTGGCGTCAGCCTAGCTCACAGCAACCTCAAACTCCTGGACTCAAGTGATCCTCCTGCCTCAGCTTCCCGCATAGCTGGGACTACAGGCATGCACCACCATGCCCGGCTAATTTTTTCTATATATTTTTAGTTGGCCAATTAATTTCTTTCTATTTTTAGTAGAGACGCGGGGGCGGGGGGGGGGGGTTTCTCTCTTGCTCAGGCTGGTTTCGAACTTCTGACGTTGAGCGATCTTCCCGCCTCAGCCTCCCAGAGTGCTAGGATTACAGGCGTGAGCCATGGAGCCCGGCCAAGACCCTGTCTCTAATAATAATAACAATAATTTTGTTTTTGAATGACTCCTTCAATCACATGCCTCATTAGCCTTTCATTGTACTGGATGAGGGAGGAAAACACCCATTTGTCCTCCCCCCACACACACTTTTTTTTTCCTTACAGAAAAAGAAACACAGGAAGCACAAACACAAAAGCAAGCAAAAGAATAAAAAATCCGAGAGAAGTAGTAGTTCCGAAAGCACCGACAGCAGTGACAGCCAGAGCCAGGAAGAAGGAGCCCGAGACATGTCACCGCAAGAGCTGCTCAGACGGTGGGCGGTGGGTGGCTGGGCTTCAGGAACCTTTGAAGGCCTTTGAATACCAGTGTCCTTGCCCAGAGGCACGCGTCAGAAATGAGAAATTTGTATATTAACAAGGCTTTTAAAAAAGTTTTAATATTTAATTACATAAGCAGTATGTGGGTATATTATCATTATGAAAATTCAGACCTTACAGATAAAGCTTATAGTGGGTTTTTTGTTTGTTTTTTTTTTTTGAGACAGAGTCTCGCTTTGTTGCCCAGGCTAGAGTGAGTGCCGTGGCATCAGCCTAGCTCACAGCAACCTCAAACTCCTGGGCTCAAGCAATCCTGCTGCCTCAGCCTCCCGAGTAGCTGGGACTACAGGCATGCACCACCATGCCCAGTTAATTTTTTCTATGTATTTTAGTTGGCCAATTAATTTCTTTCTATTTTTAGTAGACACGGGGTCTCCCTCTTGCTCAGGCTGGTTTCCAACTCCTGACCTTGAGTGATCCTCCTGCCTTGGCCTCCCAGAGTGTTAGGATTACAGGCGTGAGCCACCGCGCCCGGCCTAGTAGTTGCTTTTATAAACAAACACTCCTAATGGGAGATGTGGGTGAGTGAGTCTGTGTGTGTGTTGGGGTGACGGAAGCTGCATTTTCGGAATGCAGTTTAAAGGCTGCCTAATCACGGCGGTCATCCTCTGTGTTTATCGGTGCAGAAGTGCCACTCTGGCTCAGGGGAGCTCTCCCACCCTCAGCCCTCAGGGAGCTGTTTGGTTTTTCAGTTCGCGTCTAACTCCCTTTCTCTCTTCTGTTTTCTTTTCCAGGCTGAAATGTCTCCCACTAAGGAGGCAGTAATCAAATTCTGCCTGGCCCTGTCCCAGAATCACATCTCTTCCGTGATGGAAGCTCATCGATTGTTCAGTCACTACATTGTACAGATTGTATTTATATGTAAATTCCTGCTGTAAAATAATTTTTTGAAACCTCGACATTTCAAAGACTGCCTGGAAAGGTTGCAGAAATTGATTTCTATTTTTGAGTTCACCTAGTGTCGGGGGGAAGAAATCCAGACTGAACAGTTTAATTAAAGTGGAATTTTTCTATTTTATTCTTGATTTTTTTTTAATTTCTGGAAACTTTAAGAAAAAATAAATGAAAAGCGAAGGCTTTTCTCTGGTTTTGTGATGGAGAGAGCTGAGTCCAGATGAGGACGGCCTGGAGTCTATGGTGGGAGGTTGGAGCTTCCCTTCCTGCTGCCTCAGGCTCTCAGGGCAGACGTCTAAGTAAGTGTCTGAGACAGGCATGGGGACCAGGCAGGGAATGACACAGCCAGGTCACGTGGCTCTAGGTCCCAGCTCTGGGGCCACCCCATGTGCACTGAGAAAAGGCCTTTTCATAAAGTAAAATGTAGAGAGAGGGTCTTTACATGAGGGAACTAGTGTCACAGGTGAGAATAGTTTTAAAAGCAGAAAGAAGGAAGAAAATCACTTCTAGTTTTACCACCCCAGAGGTGACAAGCCCTCAATAGTTTTGAATAATTCCATCTAGTCTTTTCTTTTTTTTCTTTGAGACTGAGTCTCGCTCTCACGATTTCTGGGTAATTGGCTAATTTTTTCTATTTTTAGTAGAGACAGGGTCTCACTCTTGCTCAGGTTGGTCTGGAACTCCTGAGCTCAAGGGATCCTCCTGCATCAGCATCCCAAAAGTGCTAGGATTACAGGCGTGTGCCACCAGCGCTGGGCCCCACCTAGTCTCTTTCTAGCGGCGGGGCTATTATCTGACAGGTGGTGACATTTTGTTCTCTGTTACTTTCATCAGCACGGGTGACAGTTTCCCTCATGCTCTTACTCGGGGGTGGACCCATCCCTTATAGCTGCGTCTTGTTTTGTCCAGGGGTCCTTCCGTAACTTACAGGCCGTCTGTGTGCGGTTGACAGGAAGGGAGTCGGCCAGGAGCCCCAACACGGTCAAAGGACGGGAAATCACCCTGTGCCAGGGAGCCAGGAAAACCCACAGGGAGGGCCCAAGGGCAGGGGCCTGGTCTTGCCGGCTCGTGTCCAGAACCTGGAGCCCATTTCTCTAGCGGAAGCCGAGCGCCGCGCGGGGAGGTGGCTTCCACCCGCAGCGGGGTGGCCGGGCCGCGTAGCGCGGGCCGAGGGCCGGGGGCGCGCAGGGGCCGCGGTGCTGGCGCGCGGAGCCACCGTTCGGGCCAGGCCTGCGGGCAGCCACCGGCGGCGGGCTCCGAGATGGCCTCCCGTAAGCCGTGCCGGGGGGCAGCCCCAGACCAGGAGTGCAGGCTGCTGCCTTTGAGCCAGCCCGTGGCGCCGGCCTCCCGCAAGGCGTCCTGGGGCGTCCTGGTGAGAGCCGTGGGCTGCTTCAAGCTGTCGCTCCCCGAGGGCCAGCAGATGCAGGCCGACCCCCTGGCCTTGGAAAAGAAGTCGCAGCAGTCCGCGGAAGAGGAGACACCGGCGGAGACGTTCTGGGGCGATCAGGAGCCCCTCTCCAAGGTCAGAGCCGCGCGCCCCTGGGGTGGGGCCCAGTGGCCGGTCCCCCACACGTGGGGGGGCCGCTCCGGGTGGGGGGACCCACAGCGGGCCCACCTGGCTTCGCCAGGCCCCCCGCGCCCCTTGACCTGCTGGGCCCGCGCCCGGCTGCAGCACACCCGGTGGGCAGGGCCTGCTGCCCGCGCTGCCGCCCTGGGGGACGAGGACCTTCCGCGGGGCAGCGCGTCGCGACCCAACCCGGACCGAACCGGGACCCTGCGGTCCCGGCCCAGCTGCCCCCGCCACGCTCCTAAATGCAGGCCGAGGGGAGGGCGACGGGGCTCTGCTCCCGGTTGGTGAGATAGAGTCGAGCTGAAGGAGAAGCAAAAGTTACAATAATCAAAAGTAAATAAACACAAACCTAACGGTAAAACAAAGGCTGGGAGAGGAAGTAGTCTGAGCAGAGAGAGTGCTCGGGGAACGCAAGAGGATTTGCAAATCCCGCACGGAGGCTTTCAAATCGGAGCAGAAAACTGAAACAGAACATTGGAAAAGAAGCTGATGGGATTCTCTCAGAGGCAGAGAAAAAAAGTAAAGAAACAGGGGCTAAGCCCGGCGCGGTGGCTCCCGCCTGTGAATCCCAGCACTCTGGGAGGCCGAGGCAGGAGGATCGCTCAAGGTCAGGAGTTTGAAACCAGCCTGGGCAAGAGCGAGACCCCCGTCTCTACTAGAAATAGAAATTAATTGGCCAACTAAAAATATATAGAAAAAACTAGCCGGGCGTGGTGGTGCGTGCCTGTAGTCCCAGCTACTTGGGAGGCTGAGGCAGGAGGATTGCTTGAGCCCAGGAGTTGGAGGCTGCTGTGAGCTAGGCTGACGCCACGGCACTCACTCTAGCCTGGGCAACAAAGGGAGACTCTGTCTCAAAAAAAAAAAATAAAAGAGCCAACCCGAGGGCGCTGCCTTGGGCCGGGGCGGGGTCTGGGTGCGGGAGCCGCGCACTGCGGAGTCCCGTCCCGGGCCGGGGTTCCCTCGGCAGCTGCTCCCCGGACGCCGGACCCTCCCGCCCCGCACGTGCTCCCCGCGCCCTCCGCCCGCCCCGGTTTGCCTGCGGAGGCCAAGCGCGCGTCCCCGTGTCCCCTACAGGCCAAGCGCGCGTCCCCGTGTCCCCTGCCGACCAAGTGCGCGTCCCCGTGCCCCCTGCAAGCCAAGCGCGCGTCCCCGTGTGCCCTGCAGGCCAGGCGCGTGTCCCCTGGAGGCCAGGCGCGCGTCCCCGTGTCCCTTGGCGGTCAAGCGCGTGTCCCCGTGCCCCCTGCAGGCCAAGCGCGCGTCCCTGTGTGCCCTGCAGGCCAGGCGCGCGTCCCCGTGTCCCCTGGAGGCCAAGTGCGCGTCCCCGTGTGCCCTGCAGGCCAGGTGCGCGTCCCCGTGTCCCTTGGCGGTCAAGCGCGCGTCCCCGTGCCCCCTGCAGGCCAAGCGCGCGTCCCTGTGTGCCCTGCAGGCCAGGTGCGCGTCCCCGTGTCCCCTGGAGGCCAGGCGCACGTCCC
>VSMD01087062.1:0-26775 GCA_008750895.1 Mirza zaza | reverse complement strand
CCCGTCTCTACTATAAATAGAAAAATATTAATTGGCCAACTAATATACATAGAAAAAATTAGCCGGGCATGGTGGCACATGCCTGTAGTCTCAGCTACTCAGGAGGCTGAGGCAGCAGGATTGCTTGAGCCTAGGAGTTTGAGGTTGCTGTGAGCTAGGCTGATGCCACGGCACTCACTCTAGCCTGGGCAACAAAGCCAGACTCTGTCTCAAAAAAAAAAAAAATGAAAAAAAAAAAAAAAAATGAATTTTTTTTACAAAAAGCAAGCTACATGGCTGTCAATCTTATCAAATGGCTCCACAAAATCTGTAATTCTCCCCATGTCTGGCTTAGTCTCTCCTCTCCTGTTAATTTAAGCATGCAATGAAATTTCAGTCTCTTCGGTTCCTTGTGGTTTAAGTATTAGGCCCACAGGAAAAGTCAAAAGAAAATATATTCTCATTTATGGCTTAACGGCGTCTCCTAATATCCAAATATGATAACTGTGATGATACATATAACATCAATCAACAAAATACTACTAAGTTCACACAAAGTTAAATGGAATAAATGAGACTTGGCCAAATAAAATCTAACTTTTTTCCTATACTGGGACTAATCACACTTGTGAAAAATACTTTGGATATGTAATGACACACTCAAGATAAAAGATTCATTTTTCAAGTTCTATGCTCAAATACCAATACTCTTTAATTTAAAACAAAAAATCACTAAAGCATACATACATGCATTTTCCATAAACTAAAAATATGACATTTAATCTTACTGGATTCAAATACCTTAGACTCATCCATAAGTGAAGAATACTTACTCTTAGCTGAGTTCGAAGTTTGGGTATCTCCTTCACTTTCTCTTCAAGTTCATCATTCTGATTTGTTAATTTAACTAGCTCTTCAGCCATTATTGATCGAGTTTTTTCTAGATTGCCAATTTCTAGCTGAGAAACATTACCGGAAAGCAGTTTAAATCAAAACATATTTTGTTTAATGCTCCCACTAATATACAAATATTTAATGTGTTATTTTTGAAGAAACACACGTCACAACAGAACCCTTAGCCAGCTCTCTTAAGTCCAAGAAACAGTGGCAGAAAAACAGCCCCGACTTTCCTCAGGGCGATACCACTTACGGGGTTTTCTACAGAACAAAGAGATAAAGAGCCAGAAAATCCCATCATTTGTTTGAAAAAATACAACTATATATTTTTCCCTAATATTTCAGTTATTCTAATTTGATGTAAGAATCCAAGAGAAATGCACACTCACGTTAAATGTTTAATGTAGCCCCATCTGTGTAGGTCACGTTGATAGAAGCTATCCTCACTACCACAGAAATTAATCGGAGCCCTCAAGCACATTGGACTACACAAACATACCTGGGATTAAGGGTATTCTAATCTGTTTTTTGCTAATTCAAGTTCTTTAATGGAATAATATTTTCATAACACTAAAATAATAATGGGAACAGAAGAAGAAGTTTTAGTTAACTTATGAGTGTGCCAAGTTTAACACTGAAAATAGGTACAGGCTGAGCATCCCTTATCCAAAATGCTTAGGACCAGAGTGCTCTGGGTTTCAAATTTTTTCAGATTTTGGGATATTTGCATTATATATATTTGCTGGTTGAGCATCCCAAATCTGGAAATCCAAACCTTTGAATATAATGTTGGCGCTCAAAGTTTTAGATTTTGCAGCATTTCAGATTTCAGATTTTCAGGTTCAGGATGCTCAACCTATGAAACATTTTGACATTTCTTACTGCATAAAGTTTTTAAAAAGCTAAAAAGATGGTGAGATTCTTCATCGACAAGTCATGTTTCTTCCTTTTATGTGCATGCAGGGTGTTATAGTTCTAACACCCCATTCATTCCCTCCTTGCTAGGGGAGTTGGGGCAATTATCTAAGTGGTAAATCAAGTAAGAATAAATGGGCATGCTCAGCTCAGCCATCTTCCCTTTTGCTGTTAGAGAAGAGGTGCCTGAAAAAATCCGCATTCTCTGCTCCAGGATGCTTGGACATCTTAGCTGGGCAGGACTGGGCAAACACATGGGGAGGCCTGCCCAGCCCAGCATTTCCAGTGACGGAGGAAAGAAGTCTGCCTAATTCTGACAATCAGTGAGCAGGTTCATTTGGCTCTTATCCTTGGCTGATTTCTCTAATTAGCCTTTATCATCAACATGTGGGATACACTTTGCGCTTCACATGCCACTATTTCATTTTATTTCTCAGTTTGCTCAGAATTAAGGTGGAAATGAAAGGTGCTATTTATTGGGGCCCAAATCTTCATTTACTTCTATAGCACATTTAATTTTTTTTTTTTTCCCAGAGACAGGGTCTCACTCTGTCACCCAGGCTGGAATACAGTAGCACAAGCATAGCTCATTGCAGCCTCAAACTCCTGGGCCCAAGCCATCCTCCTGCCTCAGCCTCCCAGGTCACGAGGACTACAAGCAAAACCACCACACCCAGCCATCGTTTTAAATTTTTTGTAGAGATAGGGTCTCACTATGTTGCCCAGGCTGGTCTCAAACTCTTGGCCTCAAGCAATCCTCCTGCCTCCACATGCCGAGGTGCTAGGATTACAGACCTAGCATATTTAATTTTTCCAATACCTGTAAATGAGTAATTTCTCCTTCCCTTAGCTTTAGCTGAGACTGCAGGTTTTCAATGATGCTTGATCCTGCTCCCATTCTAACAGCATCGTAAAGATTGTTTCCATTTGCTGACGCAGACATCGGTCCAAATGAGTGATCGTGGGACTCATCCTGTGTTCATTTACAAAAGGGCACACAATTATTCAGTTGGCACAGAACAAGTTCCATTATCAGGTTCAAACAAGATGGTCCTGTTAATTCCTGCCTTGAAGTGTCTCTGACTTTCTCAAAGGCAGAAAACCATCCCTATTTCCCCACTGCAATGAGCACGTCTCCACAAACATTCAGAGGGACTGCTTGTGGAATCATGGCAAGGTCACGGTGATAGCGCCGGTCAGCCATCCACATATTCCCTTTATCATCAGTCGATTCAAGAACTAAGGACATGTAAGAACCAACACATCACCTGAGACAGCACAGATGTCTGCAGTCCTGCCATGTCCACTCCACTTATTGAGCTCGAGCGTGAGAGGGTGGGAGTGCTAGAAACAGAAAACGGCTTGCGTTCCTTAGAGAATAATAAAAAAAAAATTCTATTCAGATTAAAGAGCAAAGAGAGACATCAAGAAAATTTTCTAGAATGAATGAGAACAAAGATTCATTCTCATTTTCCCATAATATGCTATAGATATGATTTTGAAGTCTTAGGAAAGGTGTAATATTTAGTAATTAAAAGTACAGACAGATTTGGCCAAAACATTACAGGATCCATTTATACTGCAACAACATAATTTGTTATTTTTTAATGGAATGAGAATGTTTTTGTTGATACAAGTATATCAACTAAACTAACTGCTTCATATTATATAATACACCACCAATTAAACCTACTTCTTTAATATAAAATTACTGATGAGTTTTACAAACCATAAAGTTTCTGGCGTATCCATTTTATTTTTAGTGTATTTGTTTTTAATTCCAAATAAACTCAAAAGGTAATTTAAATTTACATATAGGTAGTTTTTATGTATTGTGCTAACTCTAAGTACACTACAATTCTTTAAATATAGGAAACTCACTTCAGAAAAATTACCTTCCTTAATCAGAAAGAAAGTGAACAAACAAGCCAGTTTTACTCCTAAGGTGCCTATGGGCCAAATGAGGTACACTGGTTTCAGTGAGAGACCACAAAATTCATTTGGACAGGGACAGGAGGTTCTATAATTCAAATCTTAGAAATCACAGATCTCTTTAGATATACTTGAATTACTTTGGGTACATTCTGAGCAGGATACTGATTATACTATAGGAGTTGATCACTATATTGATTCTAGGCATAAAAAAGGGTACTTATAAAGCACAGATAAAATTATAAAACAATCAATGATTAGTCACAACATCTACTAAATGGTTATACCAAAACCAAAAAAAATCAACAAAATTCAATACCTTTTCTTTTATTGCTTCTTGAGTGAAAATGGCTTTCTTCCTTTCTTGTTCAACTTTCATTCTTTCCATTTCTAACTGACTATTCAACAGTGTCTAATGGAGAAAGGAATAGACGATTTCTGTGATACTAATTCACGCCACCATAATAAGTCAATCTCAAAGTTAGGAACATAAAGTATAAATTCCTATTTGTTTTACTACTAAAGATCAAGTTCCAAAATCACTCATTTCATCTCATAATCTCATTAGTCTGCCACCATTCCCAACTATTCTTTTTTTTTTTGAGACAGAGTCTCACTCTGTTGCCCGGGCTAGAGGGTGGTGGCATCAGCCTAGCTCACAGCAACCTCCAACTCCTGGGTTCAAGCAATCCATCTGCCTCAGCCTGCCGGGGTAGCTGGGACTACAGGCATGCACCACCATGCCCGGCTAATTTTTTCTATATAAAGTTTTAGTTGGCCAATTAATTTCTTTCTGTTTTTAGTAGAGATGGGGTCTTGCTCTTGCTCAGGTTGGTCTCAAACTCCTGACCTTGAGTGATCCACCCGCCTTGGCCTCCCAGAGTGCTAGGATTACAGGCATGAGCCACCACGCCTGGCCCAACTATTCTTAATGTTAGCCCTACAGGTGAGCAAACACAAAGAGAAATACCTTTTCTTTCCTTGTCTCTTCAAGTGTTCTTACATATTCATCTTTTAAGTTTTCTAATTCAACCTGGTACCTATTAAGCCAGAAGGAATGAAAACAAAAAAAGATGATAGTACAGACTTTTAAAAATTCATTACCTTATTTAACTCCAGTTACATTTTAATTACCAGCTCAACATCAGTGATTTTTCAATAATGTTTTTCAGATCATTTGGGTTCCACTCAAGAGGCCAAGCTATACATGAAAAAGCTCCACTTTTGTGCATTTTATTTATTGGTGCCCTGGGTTCATATTCACTTAAAAAAAAGGCTTCATAAAAAATAATTTTGAATATCACCATTCTATAATATGCTCAGATTCTGCAAAAGCTTATTAGGGAGGTTTATAGTAAATAAAAATGTTTATAAAAGTTCAGATGTTTTACTTTATAAATCACTTTTACTTGACTGCTTTTTTAAAAAGTAAAATTTCCAAGAAAGAACTCACAGGGTAGAAAACACACTAATTGTGGCCTTAATATAATCTCAGATAGATGGATTTTATAGCTTGTAGTTTCCAAGAACCCGGACGTTAATTAGAAAGACTGGAATGCTTCTAAAACGCTTGTAATATACAAATAATTCCAATGAGTGGTCTCCAAACTATTTTGTGGTGTTATAGGCCCCTTTAAAAATCCAGTTAAACGTATGAATTCTTTCCCTGGAAAAATGCAAATACACACAAAACATGCTACACAATTTCAAGAACCCATATGAGGTCCAATGAATCCCAGTTCTATTTTGTCATAATATCTTATTACTAATGACCCTGACTTTCATTACTAAAGGTATTTACTTTTAGTTCTCAGTGATACAAAGCTAAAAGCCAACAACATACTTTCCAAAAATGCTTTCCAATATCTTAAACTACCAAGAATATCACTCAAAAGACATGCTCACCTATTATTTTCATCCTCCAGCTTTCTTAGCCTGTTTTTCTCTGATTCTAGCTGGGCCTGAAATCTACTGTTTTCCTGTCTTAACAGAGAATTCTGGGACTCCATGGAAGACATTTGAATTTTGTTGGCAAGGAGTTCTTCTGTTGCTGCTCGCTCTCTTTCAACCGCTGCTGCCAACAAGGTCTGGGATTCACCTGATGCAGAACAGAAAGAAAAATGACATATGCATATACCCCAAAAACAAGACACCAAGTGATTCTGACTTTAAACTTTTAATGACACAAGCAGCTACACTTTAACTGATAACTACTTATTGCCCAAGGCAAGAATGCCTACTGAGACCAATGAACTGATCTTAATTTGTATCTGCTTTATCATTCTTTTCCCAAAGCATTTTAATTTGAGAGTGAAGCCATATTAAAAGAGTAGTGGAATAACAAGTGGTCCTGGAGCAATTGGATATCCATAGGCAAAAAAAAAGGAACCTCAACCTAAACATCACATCACATATGACACCATACATGAAAAATATCTTAAAATGCATCACAGACTTAAATGTAAAACATAAAACTATAAAAATTTTATGAAAAAAAATAGGAGAAAATCTTCAGGATCTAGTGGTTAAGCAAAGAGTACCTAGATTTGACACCAAAAGCATAAAACTCCTTTAAAATTTTAAACTTTTGCCCTATGTGAAGAGGATGAAAAAAGCACACTACAGAATGGGAGAAAATAAATGCAAACCAAATATCTAGGACCAGTATAATATTTAGAATACACAAAGAACCCTCAAAACTTGACATTGAAAATACAAACAATCCAGTTAGAAAATGAGCAAAAGACATAAAGAGGATGTATAAATGGAAAGGACATGAAATGATATTCAATATTATTAGCTATTAGGAAAAATGCAAATTAAAATCATAATATAATGAGTTACGACTACACATCTGTCTAAATAACAAAAGAATAAAAGGGACAACACAAAATGTAGGCAAGGATGTGTAGAAACTAGATTACTCTTGTACATACAGCCATTCTAGAAATGGTTTGGCCTTCTCTTTAAAAACTAAACATGTAGCTACCATACAACCCAGCAATTGCACACTTGTGCATTTATCCAAAGAAAGGAAAACTTATGTTCACACTAAAACCTGTAAGTGAATATTCAGAGCAGCTTTATCTGTAATAGCCAAAACCTGGAACCAGCCCAGACGTCCTTTGTCAAATGAATAAAAAAACTAGTAATATCCATACCACGAAATGAAACCCAATAATAAAAAGACTAACCTATTGATTCAAACAACAATTTGCATGAACGTCCAGTGAATTATGCTGAGCAAAAAAACCCAATCCCAAAATGTCACATATTGTACAATTTTACTTATCTCACATTTTTGACGTGACAAAATTTTAGAAATAGAGGACAGATTTGTGGTTGTAAGGGATTTGGGGTGGGTTGGGAGAGTTGAAGGTGGTAGGTGCATTTATACAAGGGCAACATGAGACACTCTTGTGGTTTTGGAACTTTTCAGTGTCTTAATTATGGTGATGGATCTATGAACCTACATGAGTGGTGTTCTGTATACAACTAATACACAAATGAGTACTAATAGAACTAGAGAAATAAATTTGGTAGATTTATTAAAACAAAATTGGTAGATTGTACAAATGTCAATATCCTGATTGTGATATTATACATTAATTTTGCAAAAATTTAACATTTGGAGAAATTGGGCAAAGTGTGCAAGGAACCCTTCTATATTATTTCTTAAAACTGCATTGTGAATCTACAATTATCTCCATTAAAAACTTCCATTAAAAAAAAGGAGTGGATAAGATTCTGAGATTTAACCAAAGCAAGAATTCTCATGTTTTTTCCCACCAAAAGACCTAACAATACCTTTATTTTACATTGTACATTCTGCTCCATAGCATATCTATGCCCCTCTTAACAGCACTCTATGGTATGTGTGTTCTAAGGCTCTGCCTACATTCTTACACACACCACACATGCCCCAGGGTACACAGACTCCAGTCTAAAAGCCACAAAACACCAGCTTTTAGCTTTCATTTATTATTAAATAAATATTCATTTCAGAAGTTATTGATTTCAGATGTCTCATATTGCATATCACATTAGTCTCAAACGAGTTGTCATACATAAATGACAGACCTAAAAAAATTTTTTTTTTGTTGAGACAGAGTCTCACTTTGTTGCCCAGGCTAGATTGAGTGCCGGGGCATCAGCCTAGCTCACAGCAACCTCAAACTCCTGGGCTAAAGCGATCCTCCTGCCTCAGGCTCCCGAGTGACTGGGACTACAGGCATGTGCCACTATGCCCGGCTACTTTTTTCTCTATATATTAGTTGGCCCATTAATTTCTTTCTATTTATAGTAGAGACGGGCTCTGGCTCTTGCTCAGGCTAGTTTCGAACTCCTGACCTCGAGCAATCCGCCCGCCTTGGTCTCCCAGAGTGCTAGGATTACAGGTGTAGACCTAAAATTTATGCCCATAAATTAAAAAATATATGAAGGTTCATCTAGTTCAATGAATTTTTCTAAAACAGATGAATATTTCTCCCGACAAAATCTTGCACAGAACTCCAATAGAAAAATGATAGAAAAAGGGGTCCCTATTTTCACGAAAGCAGTCTGAGAAGCCCAGAGCCTTTTTTATCCACAGCTTCCCTCTCATCATGACAACAGCCCCACAGGCATCCAAGAGTCCCGGTTGGAAGCCACTAATCTTGTTCACCCCTCCTCAGTCACAAGGAGCAGCCCAGAGAAAAGACCTAGAGCAATGTCAGTGACTTGTTCCCAGCTGTTTGGCTGGATGATACAAAAGGAAACACAATGCCTTGAGTCCATGTCTCCTGACCCCCATTCAGGTCCGTTCTTGTCACCACACTGTCATCTCTCAAATTACAGTTAGGTTTAGGTGTAGAAGGCACACGTGAATTTTTCATGAATCTGCTAGCTTCCGGGATACCTAGCATATCAAGCACTACCTGTCTGTGTGTGAAGAAAAACATTTTGGAACAATAATTTTCTTTTTATTAACGGCACAGAAGGCCAAGCTGGGGCAGGACAGTAAAGAAGCAGAGTGTGGAATCTTAAGACTCCATAGGATCTCTTGCCTAGAGTTTAACCTTAACCCTCCTTTGACCTGTCTTTGTTCTTGGAATTCTACCAGTGACTAGAATCATATCCGAGTTCTACATCTTACGCTACTGCAGACAAACTAGAAAGGAGTCAGACTTAGCAATGGACTAGGAAAACCTCAATGCAGCAGTCTGAAAAAAAATGAATGAAAGAATGACACAGAAGTATTTTAGCCAGTATCTGACATATTAAGGGGAAAAAATGGTTTGAAAGAGTCACAATTAAGGTATTGCAAAAGGAGAAGAGGTAAGATCTACATGTTAGACACAAAAGGTATCTATCAGATCAAGCGAATTTCAGTTTCATTCCATTATACTAATTCTATAAACAAGATGGAAGGGCTTCTGCAGCAAGCATAAAAACTAAAGCAGTTACCAAGCCTGTCAGAAAGATTCTTCTCTAACTTCTCCCATGACGATGTCTGGGACCCCAGGGTTGCTTGCAAATTTTCTATTTGTCGAAGCAATGGTCTTGTTGTTGATGAAACACTTTGACTCAGTTCTTGATTTCGATTCTCTGCTTCCTGGAGTCTCTAAATCATGAAATTCTTAAGTCATTACCACTGAAAGCAATAAAAAACACTAGCAAACCTAAGTTTTATGAAAGATTTCTGGAAAAAATTATTTTTCTGAGATAGTTATTTGCTTTTTTATTAAACTATTTTTCGAACTGTTTAATCCTTCTGCTAGAGTTAAGTTGCATAAGAGTATCTCAATAAGTGCTTCTTTTTTTTCTTTATTTTTTAATATTTTTCTTATTACTTTTTATTTCTATTTTCTATTTCTATACATTTTCATTGTTAAATAAGTGCTTCTTTATAAAGCATTTCTAAGATAGTCTTTTTTTTTTTTTTTTTTGGAGACAGAGTCTTGCTTTGTTGCCCTAGGTAGCATGCAGTGGCATCATCCTAGCTCACAGCAACTTCAAACTCCTGGGCTCTAGTGATCCTCCTGCCTCAGCCTTCGGAGTAGCTGGGACTACAGGCACGCACCACCAAGCCTGGCTCATTTTTTCTATATATTTTTAGTTGTCTAATTAATTTCTTTCTATTTTTAGTAGAGACGGAGTCTCGCTCTTGCTCAGACTGGTCTGAAATTCCTGAGCTCAAGCGATCCTCCCGCCTCAGCCTCCCAGAGTGTTAGGATTACAGGTGTGAACCACCGCACCCGGCCTAAGATAGTCTTTAATCACCTGAAGGTAAAAAAGAGACTTCACTGAAACCTCTAAGTACTTACCTCCTCATCCAAATATTCCTAAGTATTTATAAAAACAGAAAACTCAATCTAAGGTGCACTGCAACTCCCTTTCCCTGTGCGTGCTCACAGATAGATAATTCGAGTAGCGCCACTGAAACTGGGCACTGATCATCTGCCCCACAGTGACCAAAGACTGACAATCATTAATAAATTAGCTATTACAAATGAAAAAGCAATACGGAACATGCAATAAATCTACTGTGATAAAGTTATTTTCTATAAAACAAAATTAGGGATTTTTCTATATATGTTTTTAAGGTGCTCACTCTGACTTTACTTAAGTAAGTCACAAAAACACAGCAAACGCTAAGTGTGGTAGCAATCCTCTCAATTCCAAGAACATTATCGCATTAAATCATTTTTTTAAAAATTATTTCTAGAAAAACACACACATCTTAAATTTGCGTTCAGGAAAACTGTGACAGTACCTGCTGAAGCTCACTGATTTCGTGGCGTAGATAGTCCTCTTTCCTGGCGGCTGCTTGTTCCCCACGCTGCAGGGCCAGCCTCAGGTCCCCCACCTATCCCAGGAGAAAGACAACGCCACAAACAAGGGCAAAGCATTACCTGCAGCTTCCTGCTAACTGCACGTTTTGTTTTGTATCAGCTTATTCACACATAATACTTTACACTAACGAGCTTTTACATGTGATTATCACATAGCCTACTCATCAAACAATTCCAAAACCTTATGGGTATTTAATATCTCCTTCGAAAAGCACTGTTGGGCAAAGAAGAGCATATAAACGCCACTGACACACAATACCGGGGAAGAGGCAATGCATCCGTGAACGTCTGCCACGTAAGGTGGAATGTGACAAGAGCTACGCGAGCCATAAAAACTGGGTGCTACCCTCATACATGCTGCACACGTCACAAACCACCACTGCTTTTCTGGAAAACATGGTAACATGTTTAAAGAATCATCAGACTTTTACTTCCTTTCATCTTGTCATCCCAGACCTGTGAATTTACTCCATGAAACAGAAGTAAACACACGGAGATGCTCCCTACAGTATTAGCTACACTAGCAAAAACAAAACAAAGCAGGAATATTCTAAATATCTATCAGTAGTAATCCATATTTGTAAATGTTGATAAAACATGAATATAACCATTAAAAATTACAATGAATGCATAAAGCATGTAAAGATAACTTAACCTTAAATGGACAAACTAGAAAATAGTATGTATGATATCAATTATAAAAAATAAGTACAAGGAGAATACACAGACAGTACGTGTAAAAGGTGATGGTTTTCTGGATGGTAGTCCAATACACGCTTTACCTCCCATTCTCCCAGTTTTATTGTATTATTGTTCTAATGTATTTTTAACTTGAAATGTTGATGTTTTATCTATCCCAGTGATAGAGTGGCAGAAACACAAGGGATATATGGACCATGGCATGACTGATAATAGCAAAATATTGGAAACAACCCAAATATCAATAATAGCTGAATACACTTCATGTAATAAAGTACTATAAAATCACAAAAAGAGATTTTTTAAAAGCTCTATGTTCTATTATGGAGTGGTCATCAAGAAATTTTACTAAGTAAATCAAGCGAGATATAAATCAGTATAAATAGTGAATTATCTTAATGCAAAAGGGATGATAGATACACAAATAAGTGTGTAAGTAAATGTGTATGTGTATATATATAAAAATATGTAAATGTATAAATACTTTCTTGCATTTACAAATAGAAACACTGAAAAGACAAACCAAACACTACTAAAATGGTTACCTGCAGGCAAAGAGAGAGAATGGGGAGGGGCTAAGTTGAAAGCAAGTGTCTGAATTTTATTTTGTTACATATTAATAGCTCTCACTTTGGAATCATGTAAATATTTAACATATTTAATATGTAAAATTAAATCAAAAGTACATAGGATACGATGAGAAAAGAATAGTTTTTTCAACAAATAGTGATGGGACAACTGGATATTCACATGCAAAAGACCTACATGTGAGAGCTAAGACTAAAAAAACTCTTAGAAGGGAACTGATAAAAATCCACATAACCTTGGAGTAAACAATGGTTTCTTAGATATGATGCCAAAGCACCAGCAAGAAAACACAGATAAGCTAGACTTCATCAAAATTAAAAACTTTTGTGTACCAAAGGACACTGTCAAGAATGTGAAAGACAACTCACAAAAAGAGAGAAAATATTTACAAATGCTATATCTGATAAGGCTCTACTATACAGTATTTATAAAGAACTCTAATACCAACTTTTAAAAAGTCGAATTAAAAGATGGGCAAAATATTTGAATATATTTCTTCAATTGGCCAATAAGCACATAAAAGATGCTCAACATCATTAATCATTAAAAAATCCAAATTAACACCACAGTCAGTTACTACTTCACACTCACCAAAGGGGCTACAATAAAAAAATAGACAATATTGGGCCGGGCTCAGTGGCTCATGCCTGTAATCCTAGCACTCTGGGAGGCAGAGGTGGGTGGATTGCTCGAGGTCAGCAGTTCGAAACCAGCCTGAGCAAGAGCGAGACCCCATCTCTACTATAAATAGAAAGAAATTAATTGGCCAACTAATACATATAGAAAAAAAAAATCAGCCGGGCATGGTAGCGCATGCCTGTAGTCCCAGCTACTTGGGAGGCTGAGGCAGCAGGATTGCTTGAGCCCAGGAGTTTGAGGTTGCTGTGAGTTAGGCTGACGCCACGGCACTCACTCTAGCCTGGGCAACAAAGCGAGACTCTGTCTCAAAAAAAAAAAAAAAAAAAAAGACAATAACAAATGCTGGTAACAATATGGAGAACCTGAAACCCTTATCTGTTGCTGCTGAGAATGTAAAATGATGCAGCTGCTATGGAAAAGTTTGGCAGTTCCTCAAGAAGTTAGATACAGAGTTACCATATGACCCAAAGGTATACATGTCCAGGAGAATTTAAAATATATGTTCACACAATTTATACATATTTATGCCAGCATTACTCACAATAGTAAAAAAGTGTAAATAACCCATGTGTCCATCAATTAATGACTTTATAAGACAAAGCCTGACAATTTTTTTTCCTTCTTAATCTGATGTCTATGGACTCCCATAGATGTTATAAATGAACTCAGGAGTTAGATGAATTCTTTTGAAATTATATGTAACATTTATGTACATATATGCACTTCTCTGATAACAGAGTGTCCCTCTACCTTTCATAATACTCTCAAATAGGTCTGAAATTCACGCACAAAAAATTAAGCAATACTGATATAATGTAAGTATCACGTTAACAGCAATTTAAAAAAGCGCACACAACTAAGTACTCTTCATCCAGTACGCTCTGAAATCTAACACATGCACCGCCACATAAGGTTTGACCCAAACTAGCCAATGAACTGTGTAATTTGCAGACACATGAACAAATACTTAAAAGACCACTTCAGTTCATCATCCATTGCTAACCTGAATCACTAGTGTTTCTTGCTGCTGACGGGCTTCTTCCTGGGCCTTCTCAAGTGCCGTGGAAAGTTCTTCTTTAGCTTTCATCTCTCGGCTCAGAGCAGCTTCCTGTGCCTCACTATCCTTCGCAGCATTGGCTTTGTGAAGATCGGTAAGTTCTCTTAAAAAAATCAGATTGAGTTTATAAAGGTTGCTAATGATCAGATAATAGAAAAAGTATTTCCTCAACATCCTACTCTGATAATTCATTCTAAATGGGTGGCATATTTGTTCACTGTCTTACTTGTATGCACTATCCAGGGCAGCCTGAATACTTCGGTTCTTTTCTTCAAGTTCGTCCATGTCTACTTGAAGTTTGCCAAGATCCTTTTCTTGCCGTCCTACCACAGAATTTAGTTTTTTAATATTTTCTCTGTGTTGTTTCTCAACCTCTTCTTTACCATCAAGGACCTATATGTTATAAAAACAGACAAAAGTGTTTTTCAATAAATAATACCATGATAAATGATTATATTCCAGGAATCTATAAGAAAAATCTTATTCATCTGTTAAATTATTTAAAAAATTCTTTTCACATGATACGTCCCATTAAATCATTTCAAATGCTCCATAAACCATGGCCATCTGTTCATATGGGAAGTTAATAACAGTATGTATATAAAGAATAATGATTTCTATTCACCTGTTTTAAATGTTGCAACTCCTCTTCTAGCTCTTTAACTTTTTTGTTCAGCTTTGTAATAATATTTTCATTTTCTTTGTCTTTAGCTCTTAGTTTCTTAATGATGTTAGAATTATGCAGCTGCTGTTTTGAAAGTTTTTCTCCTGGTGATGGTAAAAATGTATAAATTCAAATGATAGCAATTCCCTAAAAATCCGAATAGTATGTTTTATCTAACCACCAGTGACATAATAAAATTTTTTCAAAATCACTATTTTGTGATGCCTAATGTAACAAATGGTTTGGACAAGAATCATCAATAAATGTTAAAATTATAAGGTGACAGGATATTAGGGAATAGGATATTGACATGGTCTTAAAGAATCACTCCCACATATTTTACTTATGAATTAAAAGGGAGAAATGTGCTTTTACTGTGAAAAATCTGGCAGTCGCCACCTTAACCCAGCATTCAGTCTGGCATCACCAACGCCATACGGTGTGACGTCACGTGCCTACTGATGTGACGTAGTGATGCAGATACACACCATCCCAGCATGAACAAAGTGACAGATCCCTAAAAGGGGGCAAGGTACAGGACGGCTGCCCCTAGACTCCACAGAGTCTCCATCATCACAAAGAGAGAACCACGTCAGAGCGGTGGAAGGCTGAAGGGGGCAGCCAAATGCAATGGGCAAACTCCAGATCCTGGGGCAGGATGGACGACTAACTACAAAGGACATTTTCTGAGATAGCTGACATAAATAATGGACTACCTGCTAGATCAGGCTTATGAATTAAAGCTGACTTTCTTGGGTATGATAATGATGTTGTGTTTGTGAAGGAAAATGTATTTGCCCTGGGGAGATGTAGACTAAAGAATTTAGGAGTGAAATGTTATGGTTTCTGTAACGTACTTTCACATGGTTTGGCAAAAGGGTAGAGTATTCATGAGTAGAAAGATATGGAAGAGGTGTGGCAAGATGTTAACATTTCATGAATCTAGGTAATAAGTAATCAGGTATTCACTATAGTATGCTTTTAGCTTTGAGTTTTTCAGCTCTTCAGCTGTAAGTTTTAAAAATACTCTTGGGGTCAGGTGTGGTGGCTCACATCTATAATCCTAGCACTCTGCGAGGCCGAGGCAGGAGGATCGCTCAAGGTCAGGAGTTCGAAACCAGCCTGAGCAAGAGCAAGACCCCATCTCTACTAAAAATATAAACAAATTAATTGGCCAACTAAAAACATATATAGAAAAAATTAGCCGGGCATGGTGACACGTGCCTGTAGTCCCAGCTACTGGGGAGGCTGAGGCAGGAGGATTGCTTGAGCCCAGGCGTTTGAGGTTGCTATGAGCTAGGCTGATGCCATGGCACTCTAGCCTGGGCAACAAAGTGACACTCTGTCTCAAAAAAAATAAAAAATAAAATTACTCTTGGGGGAAATGGAAACAGTCTATAAATATTCCTTTGTGAAATCATTCTGTTTTCTGTATAAGGAGGTTCTGTATGCAAAAGAAAACATCAGCCCACCCCATGACTAAATTACTAAATTCCAAAATTCCAATTATTTTGATATTAATATTTTAAATAATTTTCTAACATTACAAAACCATGCATTTTAGCCTTCCTCTCAGTCTCTAATATTTTAACACAAGGCAGTTAATGACTTCAAGATATCTTGAGGTAGTAATAATTATCTGGCCAGGCACAGTGGCTCATGTCTACAATCCTAACACTCTGAAAGGCCAAGGCAGGAGAGGATCACTTGAGGCCAGAAGTTCAAGATCAGCCTGAGCAACATAGCAAGACCCTGTCTCTACAAAAAACAAAAAAAAATTAGATGAGCACGGAGCCCCATGCCTATAGTTTCAGCTACTTGTGAGGCTGAGGCAGGAGGACTGCTTCAGCCTGAGCCCAGGTGTGGAGGCTGCAGTGAGCTATTATGATGCCACTGCATGCCAACCTGAGTGACAGAGCAAGATCCTGTCTCAAAAAAAAAAAAAAATTATGTGTTTTATCAATTTTTTCTTCATGCTTCTACTTTAGTGCTTAGAACTGTTTTATAACTATCTGTACACCGATGTTTCCCTCTCACTAAACTAAGCTCCTGAAGGGCAAGGAGTATGTTATATTTATTATTTTATCAAACATGGTATCTGACATAATAAATTCAATAAATATTAGCTGAATAAAGGAAAAAAAAAGTTGGGAAAAGCTAATTCTTCCAAATGACTACTTCCAATTGTTCTCAAACTACACTATCTCTGGAAATTCACTTAAGTTTAATGATTTCCACATAAAAAATGTTCATCTCACCAATATTTGTAATATTAACATTTTAAACATAAATGTACATTAGGAAAATAGTAAAGCAAATTATGGACACCCATATAATGGACTTAAATATAGCCAATAATAATGATAAACAAAGCATTTAATGGCATAGGGAGATGTAAAAGAAGAAAGATTGCAAATTAATACACGATCTTAACTGTGCCGAAAAATCCATTGAAAAATGCATAAAAAAGAAACTAGAAGAAATTAATAGTTCCTTGTAATATTGGATTAATCTATTTTTTCTTTCTTCATATATTTTCCTATAATTTCAAAAATTCCTGCAAGTAGCAAATAGGATTCTTATAACTAAAAAAACTTCAATCAAGAAGAGAAAGAGGCCAGGTATGGTGGCTCACACCTGTAATCCTAGCATTCTGGGAGGCCAAGGCAGGAGGACTGCTTGAGCTCAGGAGTTGGAGACCAGCCCGAACAAAAGCAAGACCCTCTATCAAAAATAGGAATAGACCAACCAGGTGTGTTGGCACAAATCTGTAGTTCCAGCTACTTGGGAGGCTGAGGCAGGAGGATTGCTTGAGCCCAGGAGTTTGAGGTTGCTGTGAGCTAGGCTGATGCCATGGCACTAGAGCCTGGACAAGAGAGTAAGACTCTGTCTCAAAAAAAAAAAAAAAAATAGAAGAGAAAGAAAAAGAGAAATTCATTTGACTACCTGTTCTTTTTTTTTTTCTTTTTTCTTTTTTTTTTTAGNCTTTTTTCTTTTTTTTTTGAGACAGATTCTTGCTTTGTTGCCCAGGCTAGAGTGAGTGCCATGGCGTCAGCCTAGCTCACAGCAACCTCAAACTCCGGCTCAAGCAATCTTCCTGCCTCAGCCTCCTGAGTAGCTGGGACTACAGGCATGCACAACCATGCCTGGCTAATTTTTTCTATATATATTAGTTGGCCAATTAATTTCTTTCTATTTATAGTAGAGACGGGTCTCGCTCTTGCTCAGGCTGGTTTCAAACTCCTGACCTCAAGCAATCCGCCCACCTCAGCCTCCCAGAGTGCTAGGATTACAGGCGTGAGCCACAGCGCCCGGCCTGACTACCCGTTTCAAAACCTCCTCTAGGATACTACATACAGAAATTAATTCCGTATCCATTTGTAATGATTTATCTCATGATGGATCTTTAATTTCTATAACCCTGTTAACCATAAATCTTTTCAAGGACAAAAATACTTAATAATTTAAAAATTAAAAAATGAATACAGTAAAAAATTCACTACTGAATGCCAGAATAATACTATACAGAACCAAAGCTAGGGATTCAGGTATTTTATGTATCTCAGAATTATAACCTTCAAATATCTTGATTTAAATGACAGGCTCTTAATGCTGTTAAAAGCTTTCTTATGGTTGCACAAATTTCTGCCTATTTTTCAAGGAGTTTTTTTGTTCTTGTTGCTTTTTTTTTTTTAACCTCCATAGAAGCAAAAAACTACAAGCATATATCTCTGTCTCATTACGTTCTTCCATAAACCGTCACCTACCATTTCTATGGTTTAAGAACGAACCTTCCTTTGCTTTCAATAGTTTTAATTGGGAAACATCAACTAGTCACATGGCAAGGGCTTTTCCTGTTCTGACAATATTTTTCATAATCAACTAAACACTTTACATACCTTCTTCCATTAACCCCTGGATCTGCTCATCTTTCTCTTTCAAAAGGTCTGCAGTTTCACTACTATTTAATCTAGTGGCAAGTTCTTCTTTTATATTTTTGATTTCCTAATAAAAAAAAAATCTGTGAATACCATAAAGAATTATTTTCATTAGAGGTATATTTTTTAAGGTTTTTTATTCCCCATCCAAAGAAGCCACCATAATCACATTCCTGATAAGAATCTGTAAGTTTTGTTTATTTAACCTATTGCCTTGGTTAACTAAGACTAAGAAAAGAGCTTTGAGTATGACGTATGAAATTTAAATTCAGATATATAAGCAAGTTTTAACATGGCCATACAAATGAGAATGATTTAACTTTCAATACCCTTCTTTACTGTCTCTACCCATGTATTCTACAGGCTAAGTATTACATTTGGAACAACACAGTACAGTTAGGTACAGGGAGAGGTACGTTGGTTAGGTACTTAGATAGTCTCAGGTTACTGTTACTGTCTGAAATGAGCCAGTTAATTAAAGCAACCAAACAGATGGAAGTGCGTTACCTATTTCTTTTCTGTAAGAATACACACAGAAAAATTATAAATTAACAATTAACATTGGTCAAGGTGTAAGGCAACCTAACTGAGAGAGGCCAAATGCTGAGACGATGTTATTATTAACAGTAATAGTTGGGATGCAAGCAATAATTACTAACCTTAGTTGTTTCCAATTTCTGAAACAGGCAACTATTCCAAATTAGAAGCATTAGAACAATGGTTCTGGACCAGGAGTGACTATGCTACCAAGGAGACATTTGGCAAAGTCTGGCAACATTTTCAACTGCCCCAACTGGCAAGAAGGAGGGCGTTATTGGCATGCCATGGATAGAAACCAGGGATGCTGCTAAACATCCCATAATGCACAGGGCAGTCCCACAAAACACGGAATTATCCGGCCCAAAAGGTCAACAGCATCAAGGTTAAGAAATTCTGCATTAGAATAAGTCAACATCATGTCTCTAAACCACTAGAAATTTATATTTTAAAATTACTTTGACCTGAAGAAGCATATATGAATGATAAGTCTGAAATGGCTGGAAAATTACAAGAGTAATACAATTTTATTTATATAGTACTATTTAGATTTAAGTATTATTTATTTTGATGGAATTATCATTTATAAAAATTATTCTAATGATTCTTGCTATATACCTTACAAGGACTTATATATAAATTATACAAATATTTGTTAAGATTTTTAAAGTATCAAAAATCTATAAATTTATATGAAAAATCTACCATTTAAATGTCAATGTACTATATAGTATCCTTTACATCTTCTTTTTTCCCAATATTAAAATATTATAAATGTATTGCTTAGAAATTTGTGTCTCTATAGAGTTTAATATTATTTTAAATTTCTATTACCTTTTTAGCAGCATCTCTCTCTTTGCAGGCTAGTTGAACTTTCTTTTCTGCTTCTGCAATTCTTTGAGTAAACTCATCTTTCAAGGAAGAAATGCTACTGCTTTCTTCTTTCACTCTGAACATTTCACTTAAAGTTAAAACAATATTTAAGAATGGAGATAGTGTTTATAGATCCCCAAAGTAACAAGATGACTTCAGTCCTCAAAAGGAAGAAAACATTTTCTCCAACATATACCTTAATAAAATAGCTTAGTTTTAGGTCAGTTAACTTTTAGGAGAAAAATTACTTGCTAAATTTATTTTAAAACAGCTCAAAGAAAACCCATTAGAAAGTGAAATGTCACCACTATTTGATGTGCAAAATAAGAAGTAAATGTTTCAATTCTGAATCTTCTTTTGTCACATTTTCCCAATCACCTCCTTGAAGCAAACCAATACTCAGTAATTTTTTAACTACAATATCACACTTTTCTTTAAATGCATATTTAAATCTCTGATACCAAAAGACTATTTAATAATAAAGGGAAGATTTTGTCTTAAGTTTTTGCAAAACACCTCTCTTCAATGCCAAAGGTAATATGGTAAAGATAGTTTGAGGAGAAAAGTAATCTCTAAGTAAGGTTATAGTTGAAATGCTATTCAATTTTCAGTAATTATAAACAGAGTAAATTATTAAAAATTTTAATTTCAAAAATATTCTTAAATAACAACAAAGAAGGGGCCAGATGCGGTGGCTCATGCTTGTAATTCTAGCATTCTGTGAGGCGAAGGCAGGAGGATCACTTAAGGTCAGGAGTCAAGACCAGCCTCAGCAAGACCAAAACCCAATATCTACTAAAGATAGAAAAAAATTAGCCAGTCTTTGTGACACATGCCTGTAGTCCTAGCTACTTGGGAGGCTGAGACAGGAGGATAGCTTGAACCCAGGAGTGTGAGGTTGCTGTGAGCCAGAATGACACCACGGCACTCTAGCCTGGGCAACAGAGCAAGACTCTTGTCTCAAAAAAACAAAACAAAAAAGTATATGGGCCTCGACAAAATGAGTAAATTTATTCAAATTTGTAAAATACTTACTCTTTCAGGTTATCATAAGCTTCTTCTAGAAGTGCTTTTTCTTTACTAAGAGATAATAACTGAGCCTCCCTTTTCTCCAGTTTCTCATTCAGAAATTCAACTGTCTGGACAAGGAGAATACATAAAAGTCAAAACACTCAACTTTTAAAAAGGCCACTTTTACATGCAGGTGATTAGCTATAAAGGTAACCTGATCACTGTAATAAATAAAACAGCACTATTTCATAAAAACAATTTAAAAAAACATTGGGAACACAGTGGATACAGAACAATAAGAACTCTTACATAGCTGGTAGGAGAATATAAATTAGTACACTATGTGGCTGGCGGGAACATAAATTAATAAACCACTTTGGAAAACAATTAGGCAAAATCTAGTTGGAGATCTGCATACCTCTGATGTAGAATATTCCACTTTGGAGTGTCCCTTAGAGGGGAAAACTATCATGTAAGTGTACTAGGTAAAACGTACAAGAACGTTCAGAGTAGCTTGTTTGTTAACAGAAAAAATGTGGAACAGTCTGCATATTCACCAAGAGAGGAGAGGAGATAGATGGAATAAAAAAAAAAGTCAAAAAGAGGCTTCTAAGCCTCTGGTAATATTCTATATCTTAGCTGGGTAGTGGATATACAAGTGTCTGTTTTCCTTATTATTCTTTAACCCAAACATGTAATTATTTTTTTTAGTATGATACATTGCATTTCAAAAATAAATATAATTTTAGAAAACCTATAGGCATATAATTTTAAAATCTGCAGAATATATCAGTATAAAGCTAAACAAAAATTAATGCATAGAATATCTTATTCCTTAGGTCCTGCTGAAGTAGTGACAGGCCGGGCGCGGTGGCTCACACCTATAATCCTATCACTCTGCGAGGCCCAGGCGGGCAGATTGCTCAAGGTCAGGAGTTCGAAACCAGCCTCAGTAAGAGCAAGACCCCCATCTCTACTATAAACAGAAAGAAATTAATTGGCCAACTAATATATATAAAAAAAATTAGCCGGGCATGGTGGCGCATGCCTGTAGTCCCAGCTACTGGGGAGGCTGAGGCAGGAGGAATGCTTGAGCCCAGGAGTGTGAGGTTGCTGTGAGCTAGACTGACGCCACAGCACTCTAGCCTGGGCAACAGAGTGAGACTCTGTCTCAAAAAAAAAAAAAATCACATCATTTCCCTTTTGTATGTATTAGGCAGAAGCAATTTGCCATTCCTAAGCAATGCCCTTGTTCCTTGGACATTTCCTTTTCTTATTCATATGAGATTTAGCTATCTACAGGAGATATCAAAAATAACACAAAGAGAAAACAAACTGAAGCAATACGAAGACATATACTCCTTATAATATCAATGAAAATATTAAAATTTAATAACAAACGCATGACTATCTAACATAAAAACTAAATTCTCATTTAAGATTTGCTACAAATAATGTAAATATGCAAAAAAAATTTCTGGTATAAGAAAAGCCCTAACATTTAGGTTTGTTTTAGCACATCTATCTGCAAAGGAGTTGAAGATACATGTTAACATAAGAAAACAGTCCTTTGTAAACTGACCTGCGAGTAAGCATAGCACAGGAGAATTTTAAGGTGATACGGACTCAGCAATAAAGACGTAACATGGAAACTTTTGTGCTTAGCTATACTGAAACAGCAATTTAGTCTACCACAACTGCCTTGGGGGAAATTTCAAATAATATCAATCACTGTTCAATTTTAAGGTCCTTAATGCTATACTGACTGAAATGTCAAAATGCTGTTTTTTAAAATCAATGCTGATTATTACGCATCAACGGAAATATTTTTAAAACAAATGATTTACTCTCCTCTAAAAAGCACATCTAAAAAATCCTTTCCATTCTACAGAGTTACCTTGCAGACGTCTTCCTTCTCAGAAAGTGCTTCTGGCTGACTTTCCACAGCTTCCCCCTGCTCGGCCACCTCAGGCTCTAAGACGGTCTGTCCTTCGTTTATTGGTGTAGGAGAAACCAAGATATCCGGCTGTTCACAGTTGACAGGAGTCGCACTCCGTCCACTTTCTTCCATTTCTGCGTCCTCCGTGGGTATAATTAATGTTTCGTTTTCCACTTCTTCAGATTTTCCTTCAGCAGATTCAACTACCTTGGCCTTTGGAGTCGAAGGATTAACTACGATAGGCACTGAAGCGTATCCCTTGCCTGGCAATTCGTCGTCTGAATTTATTTCGCTCACACTCCGGCTATCTAATGACTGTACACTAAACGAGTCTATTCTTTCAAAAGCATCGGATGAGCAGCAACTCTCGGTGAGCTTCTGAAAATCATCTAAACGATTATATTCAGGACAAGCGGACGCAGACAGAAGCTGAAAAGACGTCTGCATCAAGTGAAGACTCGATTTTGACTCTGTCGTCTCCTGTCTTGAACTTGCTGAGCTCTCACTTATCACACTTTCGTGGTCCAAAACTTCGATGTCGCTGGTGGTGGAAGTGCCTGATGAGAAGGTGCTGACAGGAGGGGAAGGTGTATTGCTCTGCCTGTCTTCATGTTTCTGTTCCTTGTCTTCTGAAGCCAGGTCCTTTGTTTCTGCGGTGACAGACTGTGCAGACACATTAGACACACTCTCCGTATTTGTTTTTGCATTAACTGAACTTTCAGATGCTTTCAGATGTACACTTGGCACCTTCATATCAGATTCTTTCTTAACAGAGTCTTCATGTTTGCCTTCAGTTTTAGGGGATGGAGTATCTGCTGCCAGAGTTCCCCCTGACACACACAGAGAAGAGTCTTTTGCTTTGGATTCAGTTGCTTCAGTCGTTCTTGACTGTCCAGTGTGCGAGGATTCCTGTGCGGTGCTTTTCACTTCTTCTTCTGGCCGTTGTGATTTAGCCGGAGGTTTTGATACCACTGAACTCTTCTGAATGGTCTGGACATCGGCTGGAGAGAGAAAGGCACTGAAGAAATTTTCAGATTCGTCTACCACAGTCCTCCGAACTGGCTTTGTGATTGCCTTAGGAGAGGCTATTGGTGGACTCTGAGGTTCTGTGCTTGATTTCAACCCCCAGGTTGAAGTATCCCATCCTCCGCTGACAGGAGGGCTTATTCCTTGGACGAAAAAAAAAAAAAAAAAATATATATATATATATATACACATACACACATATATATATTAAACACATTAAGAAAGAAAACACATACATTAATATTTCAGTCATCATTATAAATCAATACAAATATAAATTTAGAAAAAAAAAAAACCCTATGAAGTACAATCTGTAATTTGTACCAGCTAAACCACTTGCATCATTCATTAGCTCCCAGGTTAACTTTGGGCCTTAAATAAGAAAAGTAGTGGATCTGCCCAAGAGGAACTCGGAGCACAGATGAAAGACCAGCCCTAGCCTGGACTACCAGAAGCAAGCATGTTATTCCCTCCCACAAGAAATTAAGGAAGTAATGGCATATGTTTTATAACACATGGTAAGTCCAAGATACATATGAGTCACCTCACAATAACAGGCAGTATATTTACTCACAAGTCCTGTGCAGTCACGGCAGAATGGCTCTACCTATGTAATCAGTTTCACATTAATTTTATTCTTATAATATCAATAGTAAAACATATTAATAGCTATGAGCTAGACACAGGCCAACACTCAAAAACTGAACCTAAGATACCAGTGACAAATGTTCTTTTCCGAAGAGCAAATAAAACTAATCAGAACAGTCAGTTCTAGAGAACAAATTCATTTTCATACTCTTAATAGACAAGCCCATTCTCTAAGTTCCACTCTCCACACTCACTCTAAGAGAAAGTTTTGTTTTCTTCCTAAATTCCAAATTATGTCAGCAATAAGAAGATCATTATGAATTTGAGAAATGTGCATTTTTAAAGAACTATTGGTTTTTGATACAAAATTCACGGTTTTTAAAAAACACTATGAAGAAAATAACCATCTTCTTGGGGGGAAAAGGTAATTATCACAACGGTCATAAAAATAGCTAATACTAAAAAACCTGGTGATAAACAAAAAATGGTATGTTGGCTAAAATGTTTAAGGCATTTCTTTAAAAATTTTTTCTTTTATAAATTAAAAAGTGGCTGAGGCCAAGTGCGCTGGCTCACACCTGTAATCCCAGCACTCTGGGAGGCCGAGGCGTGAGGATTGTTTGAGCTCAGAAGTTTGAGATCAGCCTGAACAAATGTGAGACCCCATCTCTACCAAAAATATCATAGAAAAAATTAGCCAGGTGTGGTAGCATGCGCCTCCAGTCTCAGCTACTCGGGAGGCTGAGGCAGGAGGATTACTTGTGCCCAGGAGTTTGAGGTTGCTGTGAGCTGTGATGACACCACTGCACTCTATCCAGACCAATGGAGTGAGACTCTGTCTCAAAGAAAAAAGTGGCTGAGCAAAATTATCAAAAATCTTGTACAATTAGAAGTTGCTGGAGAAAGCACAAGTAACTAAAAGCTCCTAAAAGCTATCAAGCTCTATAGTAAAGTCTGTCATTTAATATGACTTCAAAGGCAATGAGGATGAAAAGTATATATAAAACTTCAGTCTGGAGACAGTTTTACATCCATTTGTGCAATATATGAAAACAATGAAAAACAGAGGAAACCACAATTAACACACTGATTGCCACACTCAGAAAAAAATCTTTTTCCTTGGGACCACGGTGTTTGATTATGAAAAGTTGAAAAAAAAAATCTT
Organism: Mirza zaza; assembly: GCA_008750895.1. Classification (NCBI taxonomy): domain Eukaryota; kingdom Metazoa; phylum Chordata; class Mammalia; order Primates; family Cheirogaleidae; genus Mirza; species Mirza zaza. The sequence goes on along the minus strand of VSMD01087062.1, from coordinate 1,495 downwards.
CAAAAACAAAACAATCCTTTCTGATTTAACGGAAAATTTGTTGTCTTCTATTGTTTTCTGTGAGTTATGCGAAACTTGAAAAATAGTCCTCGGAGCCCCCGAGGCGAAGAGAGATGTGTGAGCTGTGTATGCTTCATGAGCCCCTGGACTCAAAACTAGCATGACTTAAATACAACTCACATAGCAGTTAACGTGTTAAAGATGCAAATGAACAAGCAAGATTAGGTCTACTGATTCATTTACCACCATTTTAATGAATGAAAGGACTTGGTTTGGCCTCTTGGAAAATGCTTTTTATCATTCCAAGGTTATCTGACATCCATTTAAATTACTCTATTCTGAAGACTATGGTAATTTTTGTAATCAAAAACACAGCAGGTGATCAATAAACATTTATAGTATTTCACTAAAACCAGAGTCTATTTTGGATAACCTGTTCCAGAAAACAAGTACCCTTATATTTGAAACTGATATTCTGCCTCTAAACTTTAGTGATTCAAACTGTGGGGTACATCTGAAACAACAAGTTGAGTTACTCCAGCGAAGTGACCTAACGTCTTGTAAAAAGCAATGAGATCACGACATACACACATGGACACCAAAACATCGTAAAATGAGGTACCTCGAATTAGGTCCTGTCTTTTTTTTACCCATACAAGAATTACAACGAGGAAGAGGAGTCAAGAATAACATCCTTTTTCACAAAAAAAGGGTCACGCTCCCCACATCTGTGAATGTTTTACCCCACACATCAAAATGCTCAACTGTTCCTTGGACTTAAGAGACAAAAGTCACTGGAGATGCCTGAAAGATTAAACTTTCAGGAATGTGACAGACTTCGTTATAAAGAAATAAAACTCTGAGGCCGGGCGCGGTGGCTCACGCCTGTCATCCCAGCACTCTGGGAGGCCAAGGTGGGAGGACCGCTGGAGCTCAGGAGTTCGAGACCAGCCTGAGCATGTGCGAGACCCCGTCTCTACTAAAAATAGAAAGAAATTAATTGGCCAACTAACATATACAGAAAAAACTAGCCGGGCACGGTGGCACATGCCTGTAGTCCCAGCTACTCGGGAGGCTGAGGCAGCAGGATCGCTTGAGCCCAGGAGTTGGAGGTTGCTGTGAGCTAGGCTGACGCCGCGGCACTCACTCTAGCCCGGGCAACAGAGCGAGACTCTGTCTCAAAAATAAAAGCCGAGCCCGCGCCGCCCACGCGGGTGAGCGCCCACGCGGGTGAGCGCCCACGCGGGTGAGCGCCGGTGCTGCTCCGCCCGCCATCCCGGACTTCAGACCCCCAAGCGCCCGGGGCGTGTTTGGGGCGTGAGCGGAGGGGACGAGACCCACCCGCCAAATCCTGGTCGCTCAGTCGCCGGCCCGGGGCCAAAGGCGAGGGGGTCGGGACCCAGGGGTCAAAGGCGAGGGGGTCGGGACCCGGGGGTCAAAGGCGAGGGGGTCGGGACCCGGGGGTCAAAGGCGAGGGGGTCGGGACCCGGGGGTC
>VSMD01087057.1:0-45616 GCA_008750895.1 Mirza zaza | reverse complement strand
CCCTGATGTAGGGAGGTGGTGAGGTACGAATGAGACCTCAGTACTGCAATGTCACATAGTGAATCCCGAGGGACAATCTCCAGTATCCAAAGGAAAAAAAAAAAAATGTCACCTTTGAGGATTTCTCAGAGCAAACAGAGTCTTTTCCTGATAATGTCCCTGATAAAGGAAAAACAAGGTCTCCAGCTGAAATCATTTGGTTGGAATCAACTCCAGGGAAAGATGGCTAAAACCCTCCTACCCTTTTCTTCTTTATTCTCTACACAAAACCATCTGGGTTTTACTTTCTTGGGGAAGCAAGCCATAGAGCTTGAAGGTGAGTTTTGAGAGATTTCCAGTGAGTCGCCAAGTATTAAACATAACTATGCTTTCCAGACTAATATCTGAAGGGTGCCACTGATTCTATTTGCACAGTAGGAGGAAAAAAATAAATCCACCTGCAGTGCTGACAGGCGGGGCCATTTTCGTTTTAAAGTTTCAAAGGAGATTTGACAAGGCATGACTTACGGATTGCGAAAGAGGCATTCAAAAACCCTCAGTGCGTCATGGAAACTTCCTTTTCCTTCTTAACTTTGTTCTGCCATTGACTGGACAGCACAATGGGCAGGCATCCTTCACACCTGGTAGTGGGAACTGTTTTCCTTAAGGATCTTACAAAATCTTGGGGATAGAAGAACAATCAGGGAGCTGTCATGTAGCCTGTTGAGTGGGAGTTTTCACAGCACCACGTCAGCCAGTTCTCAGTTCCCGGGGGGTCACAAATTCTCCTGTCCCCGTGGGGTGGATCAGCGGTTCTCAGTCTTGGTTGCACATTAGAATCTCTGGAAGGAGCTTTATAAAAACGCTGCTGCCACAGTCCCATCTCTGATCAACTCAATGCCAATTTCTGGGGTGTTAGCAGTAGAGTTAGCAATTTTTTTAAAAGCTCCCCAAGTGATTATGGAGCACCCACAAGAGCAGGGCAGGGGTTCAGCGGTCTGCAGGGGGTGGAAGGGGAGTGTGGCCCCGGCTGCCTTAGATGCCCAGGGGGGGACCCGGTGTGAAGCAGTGAGAGCCAGCCCCTGAGGAACCCAGGAGGAGGAAACTGTCACCTGAAGTTGAAGGTCTCAGCGAGGCAGCTCACAGGTGTTCTCGGTTAGGTGAAAGGAAAACAGGACAAACAATGCCAGCAAATGGATTTAAAAAAAAAATTCTTTGTTCTTTAAATGCTTTCGTGTCAACACTCGCAGTCTTTGTTCCTACTTATATAGCTAGCTACCGCCCTGTCCCCTGCGATGGCACCCTTTTCTGACACCACCCGCAGCACCCAATTCTGGTTTGGCGCCCTCTCCTGGGCGCACCTGGAACTTGGGGCTCACCTCGGTTAAAGCACTCAATACACTGGGCTACCATAGATCTGTTTCTGCGCCTGACTCTCCCACTAGCTCCTTTTGTCTTTTTGTCTATTATGATCAGCTCCTAGAACAATGCCTGGCACAGAGAAGGCACTTAATAAATGTTGATAGAATGAATAAATGAAGGGATGTTCAAAATCAGGGGAGGAGTTTACGGCATGGAGCCTTCATGTATTCTTATCATTGCATCTTTGCTTAGTACCACCAATATCTTTGGGATCCATGCATTATTCTAAAACTTGGTGGAAATAATTTAAGACCACACCAGGGGGTAGGGTCCAAGATAATTTTTTTTTTCCTTGAAGAATGAACTGTGTATTACTCAGATTTGAGACAGAAGACCCAGGACATTTTATTTTCAAGTGAACTCAGCCAAAGGAAGCAGTTTCCTTTCACCTGTCCTCCTCACTCATTGTCAATTTTTTTTTTTTTTTTTTGAGACAGAGTGTCACTCTGTCCCCCCAGCTAGAGGGCAGTGGCATCAGCCTAGCTCACGGCAACCTCCAATTCCTGGGCTTAAGCAATCCTCCTGCCTCAGCCTCTAAAGTGGCTGGAACTACAGGTGCTCCCCACCACGCCAGGCTAATTTTTCTGTTTTTAGTAGAGACGGGGTCTGGCTCTTGCTCAAGCTGGTCTTGAACTCCTGACCTCAAATGATCCTCCCGCCTAGGTCTCCCAGAGTGCTTCGATTATAGCCACTGCACCTGGTCTCTCACTGAAATGTCTTGCATGACAAACATCTAACCTCTTTATGCTTCAGTTTTTCTATTTGCAAAATCAGGATAATAGCTTTTATGATTCTAGTACTGTACTGGAAAGAATGATTTCTTATATAGAACTTTAAGCATTACAGGAGAAAATATAAAATATTAATAACACAAATAATGATATCATTAAAGTAGGAACAGAAGAAAACAAAGGGAAACATTTACCTCATTACTCTCTGTGACTTTAATAGCATGTGGAGAAGCATATAAATGATATTGTTCACATTAATGAGACACCTAGCTATATTAAGGACATTGCCAGGAATGGTTTTACATATTTTCATAATTCTGCCTTTGTAACGCTTTTGGTTGATTTTTTTTTTTTCTGATTTGCAGAGAGCTCAGTATCTCAAACATGTTTTTAAGTGATCTGATTTAAGTATGAAGGATATGATCTTGCACTTAATGGGTTACTTTCTAAATTCGAGAGCAGAGCCAAAGACATATATTATAGTTAAGCTGGAAGATGTTTAATGAGAAAAACATAATTTGATTTAACGAGAAATGCATAACTTCAAATAAAATGTTTAGCAGGTTTTTTTCTTTTGTGCTTACTCAGTAATTAGTGTGAAGTCCAACTTTGAAGTTTTAGAGTGGGAATTCATGTCTTAAGTCACCAAACTTTGATGGGGGCCTAAAACGTGTTGTTTTAGGTGCTTGGGATGCCACAAAGATAAAAGCCCTGGTTTTGCCTTTGAGTGGCTACAAGAACCAGGCACACAAGCAGCTGCAATATAAGGGAATAAATGCTAAGATAGCATTGTTATATTTATCTCATCTCTGTGGCTTATTGTTAAAAGCTTTTATAAAATTATACACAGTTATTTTTCCTACCTCAGGGCTTATTTTAAAGTGAGATAATACACCTGCATATTGCTGTAATCTGAGTAAGATTTTCTGTTTTTGCAGCTAAAAGCATCCTAAGTGATACCCAGCCGGGTGAGGTGGGCTCACGCCTGTAATCCTAGCACTCTGGGAGGCTGAGGCAGGTAGATCGCTCAAGATCAGGAGTTCGAAAGCAGCCTGAGCAAGAGCATGACCCTGTCTCTACTAAAAAATAGAAAGACATTAATTGGCCAACTAAAAATACATAGTAAAAATTAGCTGGGTATGGTGGCACATGCCTGTAGTCCTAGCTACTCGGGAGGCTGAGGCAGGAGGATCACTTGAGTCCAGGAGTTTGAGGTTGCTGTGAGCTAGGCACTCTAGCCTGGGCAACAGAGTGAGATTGTCTAAAAAAAAAAAAAAAAAAAAAAAAAAAAAAAAAAACGCATCCTAAGTGATACAAGGAGGAGGTTTGGGAAGAAAGATAATTCATTTTTGAATACATTGAATTTGTGATGGCCATGAAATCACCTAGAGATTTCCCAGGGATAGCTGGGTCTATCCTTGGAAAACATAAACTTGTTCTGATAGTTTTGAGCTAATTAAAATACTTAAGTGTAAGCACAATGAGCATCTATCCACTAAGGATAGTTAGTTGTACTTGAAGTGGTTCCATGCCATCATCCAAGACCCAGGCTCTTTTTTGCCTTCTCCTGTCACCTCTAGATGGTTTTTATTTGCAGCCTTGTGTTCTCATGCTCATGGGATGGTGACTGTAGCATCCAGCATCTCATCCTCACTCAACAAAATGCAAAGGCCAAATTCGAGCACCTTCTGCCTTGTCTTCCTTCTTGAGAGCAAAGAAAGTTTTGGAGTCTACACTCGTCAGTGATTAGTTAGTGTTTGAATGCCCCTAATCAGTAGTCTGTACCCGGAGGTGGCTACAGCAAGTACTTCCAACGAGCCTAGCCAAGTCTGACCAGGAGGGCTTGTGAGTTAGCATGAGAGATGTGGGACATAATTTTTGCATTTGTGCAATGGATGGTATTCAAAGGACAGGACAGACTGGCATCTTTGCCTTTGCAAAATGAAGGATAAGAATGTGGCCAGTGCAGAAGTCCAACTCCTTTACAAAAACATTCTGGATCTTGAATTGCATTTGGTCCTGAAGCCACATTTAACAGAGGGATCCTTTACCCCATTTGACTGGAAGGCTTGCTGGTTTCACCATTAGAATATTGTTGTGTTCCTATAATCTTGTGACTTCTTCCACTAGTGGGACCAGTGAATATGACTCTTTTTGATCCGGCTTGCCACCAGATGTTTGTTCTTATGGCAGAATTCACATGAGACGTTCTTTATTGTAACGTATCACCAGGGAGCAAGCTACGGGTGGGCAGACATACAGGGCTCATGAACCTCTAATTGCTGAAGACCACCAATATTTCCTGAACAGTTTGAAATGGTCAAAATAACTCAGGTTAATATGCCACTCCACCAAGTTACTTCTCCCTACAGACACTCAAGTCCTATGCATCCTAGTCACATGGGTTCTGGCATGTGTGACACTCTGTCAAAAGGACTGTCCTTCCTACAAACAGGACTTCTGGAATCCTTGGGAAAGGCCCAGGAGTGAGAGGCATCTGGGAAAACCATCACCTCACTACGTACAAGGGACTCTTCAACTGGTCTTCTTGCTCCATCACTGTTTCATAGGTGAACCCTTTGAGGAGCCCAGCTTGGTCAAAAAGGAAAATAATTTCCAGATAAGAGAGGAAGTATTACTGGTTAGGGGTATACGTGTGGCTGCTCCTATTTAAGATCATCCTTAGACAGGATCCCCCTTTATTCCGCCTCTGTATATGTGATTTTTCTCACGCCACAATTCATGAGCAGAAGCATGGCGCACAGTTCCTGGTGGCCAGCACCTTCCCGTCTCTACTGCCTCCTGTCTTCCCGCCTTGAGTTAGGACACCAGAAAGCGGATCAATCGGTGAGAGTGGTTTTACAAAAGAGATAATGTGAAATCAACTCTAAGTAACCACCTAAAACGTCTGAACTTGTACAAGACCATGCACTGTTTTATATCACAAAGAAAACCTTTAAGTTTTTTAAGCTAGGTCATCATTTGCAAATTGCATGGCATTCATTACAATGAATAATAAATTACATAAGACACACCTTGCTATCCCTTTTTTCTTGAGATATGATGTTTTAAGTTATAGGACCTGACTCTCCCCCTGCAGGTAGCTCATTTGAGGGGAAATATCCCCATTACAATGGATAATCAAGTCATGCCTATGTGCTCAGGTTCTAACAATTACCTGACTTGTCATTTTTTTCATTTAACTGAATGGAAAAATGGATACACACAAACCAAATTTCCACCATAAGACCATAAACACCTCCCATAGCAGGTTCGATGCTGTTTGTGGAGGAGTCTCCTTCCTCTAATTGCCTAAAAATTTCCAGCCTTTCACCTCCCCTGGTGAGGAATTACAAAACCAAGTGTGTCAACCTCATATTGGAAAAAGCGTTAACTTGCTAAGCCATATTTTCTTTGGACAGGAGGAACTTTGAGTGGAAAACTCAAGGCAGTTCAGATCAGGTTAACTATGTCCTTGGCTGGAAAAAAAAATCTAATTTCCCATGATTGATATAGCACATCGATTCATCCAGCCCCTGTAGTTCCCGGAACATAAGAAATTTTAAAGTTTCCAGCATATCCAGCGAGTAAAATAGTGGAATTATCTTTTTGAACTGAAACACAACTCTACAGGCTATTTCATCACGAGAACAGAAATTCCAACTAAACAAATGCAGGTATTTTGGGGAAGTGGGTCTTTGCCAATGAATTGGATGGAATGCCTTGGGTGGCTCTTTGGTTAGACACTCTAGGCTATTGCCTATGAACAAAGTAAACCCTGCTCTTTTATTCACTATCTGTGAAAATTGAGGGCAAAGGAACAACTAGGTCACAGGCAGATTGCTAGATTCTCTCTGACGAGCTGGGAGTAGGTACTGCTCAAATATATGGGCCAATCTCTTCCCTTTGTACCTTTCTCCCTACAACATATCAATACCGACTTAGAGAATATTTATCATTTCTAACTGAATGATAAATGCAGTAGTAATCTCACTTGAAAAATGGTGCTTTAAAATTTGATTAAATTACACACCCACCTTTTATTTCTTAGTTTGGAATATAGTGTCTGCCCCTGAATGCTGAATTATCTGAAAATGCTACATTTTTGTGCCATCCTCTGTCTGCAGTCTTTCATGGATGGTTTCCAATAGCCAAAGCAGTAGGACGTAAATTTTCATGGTTTTATGAGGTCTGTTCATTTTATTTCATTCTAAGAGAAGCCAAGAAGCTGCCTCTCTCTTTTCCGGTTGGGATGCAACTGAATATCCAGCTTGGAAAATTCCCGACTGAGGATACAGGGTATATCATGCACGATCATGCCGCTATGCTTAACGTCTTTTGGAAATAGAAACCTGGAATAAAAAATGATCAGGGCTTACAGAGAATGAGACAGGATTCTCACCAGCTCATTCAGATATCCTCCTTGCTTGAGGAGGGAGGGATGTATGATGATTTTGCTCGGGAGTAACAAGGAACTAGAAAACTAACATTTGACTGCATGGATTTATAAGTTGCTTTCTATTAAAAAATATTTATGTCAAATCATCTGGTCAGCAGAGAGCTTCGCCAATAGGGTAATTGTTTTTATAGGTAGGCTAGAATTCTGTTGTTTTCCATTTGGGCCCATGGAAAAGAAAAGGAAGATTTCATGCTAAAAAAATGCAGGAAAAATTGGTTTGCACCAGAAAATGGAAATGTAGCTCAGCAGAGCTGCCCCCAGGGATGCCATTAAATTAGGGGGATGTAGGATGCAGGTGGGATAAGGGAGGATGATGATGATACATGAGTTTCTAAGCAGCACTGCCACCTACAGACGGTACCCCTAAGTCTTGACTGTAAGACAACTTCAAGACGTTGAAAATAAAAATCAATATGTTAAATGAGATCAGTTGCCTACAGAGATGAACACCTCCAAGAGCTCTTCTGCTAATGAGTATTGTGAGAGTCTAACACCAAGTTCCAATGAATATGGCCTTGCTAGAGCTCTTTAAGACAGCAGGGCTGGAATCAGGTTTGAACCAAGCAAGCTGACACTCAGTTTATTGAATGATTCCCCAAGTGTTGACAAAGACTGTGCCAAGAAAAGAGGAAGGACAGGCATGGAGCCTAGACAAGGACAGCAAATAAGAGCATATTTAGCTATTTGAAGCGTGAATTCTGTAGTGCCTGTGGAACTCATTCTCTGACCTGTTGATATGGCTTCCCAGGCTGCTGGGAGGGTTATCTTTAGAGTGGTAATGAATCAAATACTTAACCTCACTGAGCCCTAGCTTCCCTATCATTGGGAACAGCAGCAGGTGAGTGCAGAGAAGCAATGGGAGATACTTTGCATAGGATATGTGGACTTGACTTTTTTTTATTTTAGTGTATTATGGGGGTACAAGTGTTAAGTTACTTATATTGCCCATGCCCCCCTCCCCCCTCGAGTAAGAGCTTCAAGCATGTCCATCCCCAAAACATTGCACATCTTACTCATTGTGGTTGTATACACCCATCCCTTCCTCCCCCCTCCCACCCACCCAACACCCAATAAATGTTATTCCTATATGTTCATTTAGGTGTTGACTTGACTTTTATTCCAAGGGAAATGGGACCCACGGGAGTGTTTTGAGCAGAGGAGTGGTTGAGATTCTTAGGAAGTAACATTGTAAGAGGATTAGAAAAATCCAATGAACTAACCCATGTAAAGCATTTAACACCATGCCTTGTCCATGAATAGTGCTCCATGAGTGATAGTTATGACTGTAATTACCATAGCTCAGTGATGCTATCAAAGTAGCCCCTCTTTACCAAGACTGAATCAGGAAGATATAGAAAATCTGAATAGACCCATAACTAGAAAGGAGATTAGATCTATAGTTTTTAATAAACACTGTCCAAAAAAGAACAAAAGCTTTGGACTACATGGCTTCACCGGTGAATTCTATCAAATGTGTAAAGAAGAATTAACACCAATCCTTCTCAAGCTCTTTCTAAAGAATTGAAGAGGTGAGAACACTTCCTAATTCACTCTACGAGGCCAGTATTACCCTGATACCAAAGTCCGATGAAGACACTACAAGAAAAGAAAACTACAGACCAATATCCCTAATACATATTAATGCAAAAATCCTCAACAACATACTAACAAATAGAATTCCACAGCATATTAAAAAGATCAAACCAGCCGGGTGCGGTGGCTCACGCCTGTAATCCTAACACTCTGGGAGGCTGAAGCGGGTGGATTGCTTGAGGTCAGGAGTTAGAAACTAGCCTGAGCAAGAGCGAGACCCCATCTCTACTAAAAAAATAGAAAGAAATTAATTGGCCAACTAATATATATAGAAAAATTAGCCGGGCATGGTGGCGCATGCCTGTAGTCCCAGCTACTCGAGAGGCTGAGGCAGGAGGATCGCTTGAGCCCAGGAGTTTGAGGTTGCTGTGAGCTAGGCTGACACCATGGTACTCACTCTAGCTTGGGCAACAAAGCAAGACTATGTCTCAAAAATAAAATAAAATAAAATAAAATAAAATAAAAAATAAAAAGATCAAACCATGATCAAGTGGAATTTCTTTCTGGAATGCAATGATGGTTCAACATAGAAAAATCAATCAATGTAACATACTACATCAATAGAATGAAGGAAAGAAAACACAGATGATCATGTCAATTGATGCAGAAAAAAACACTTAACAAAATTCAACACTTTTACATAATAAAAAATATGGATAGGAATAAAAGGAAACTACATCAACACAATAAAGATCATATTTTTAAAAACTCACAGCTAGGGCTGGGCGCTGTGGCTCACACCTGTAATCCTAACACTCTGGGAGGCCGAGGTGGCCGGATTGCTCAAGGTCAGGAGTTCAAAACCAGCCTGAGCAAGAGCGAGACCCCATCTCTACTAAAAATGGAAAGAAATTAATTGGCCAACTAAAAAATATATAGAAAAAATTAGCCGTGCATGGTGGCTCATGCCTGTAGTCCCAGCTACTTAGGAGGCTGAGGCAGAAGGATTGCTTGAGCCCAGCAGTTTGAGGTTGCTGTGAGCTAGGCTGATGCCATGGCACTCCAGCCTGAGCAACAGAGTGAGACTCCATCTCAAAACAAAACAAAACAAACTCCACAGCTAGTATCATATTCAATGATGAACAACTGAAAGCTTTTACTCTAAGATCAGGAACAAAATTAGAATGCTCCCTCTTGCCACTTGTATTCAACAAGGGATTGGGAGTTCTGGCCACAGCAATTAGGCAGGAAAAATAAATAAAGGGCATCCAAATTGGAAACGAAGAAGTAAAATTATCTCTGTTTGTTCATGACATGACCTTATATGTGTACAATCCTAAAGATTACACATACACCAAAAAAAAGGTTAAAACAAAGAAATGAATTCAGCAAAATGGTAGAATACAAAAACCCTTGCATAAAAATCAGTTACATTTCTATACACTAACAATACACAATCTGAAAAGGAAATTATTATTAATAAAACAATTCCATTTACAATAGCATCAAAAGAATAAAATATTTAGGAATAAGTTTAACCTTGGAGGCAAAAGAAGTATACATTATAAACTAAAAAACATTACTGAAAGAAATTAACACACAAATAATGGAAAGACATATGTTCATAGATTAGAAGACTTAATATTGTTAAATGTCAATACTACCTAAAGCCATCTATATATTTGATGGAATCATTATCAAAATTTTAATGCTTTTTTTTCAGAAATAGAACAATGCATCCTAAAATTCATATAGAGTGTCAAGAAACCCCAAATAATCAAAACAATCTTGCAAGAAAAGAACAAAGTTAAAGGGCTCACATTTCCAGATTTCAAAACATACCACAAAGCAACAGTAATCAAAACAGTGTGTTACTGGCACAAAGACAGACAGACCTATAGACCACAGGGACAGAATAGAGAACTCAGAAATAAACCAGTGCATACATGGTCAAATGATTTTCAACAAGGGTGCCAAGACCAATCAATAGGGAAAAGAAAATGTTTTCAAGAAATGATGTTAGGAAAATTGGATATCTACATGCAAACGAATGCAGCTGGACATTTACTTTATGCCGTCTACAAAAATTAACTCAAAATATGTCAAAGCCCTACTTGTGATTTTCTAATGGGGAGACTACATGGCTCAGTCAGTTGGTTCTCTGAGCTTCCCACTACACAGGCATTCTGAGTTACATGGCAGGCTCTTGTAAATTTGGGTGTCAAGAGACTATCTCTTGGAGAAAGATGACTGACAATACTGTGTTTCTGGACAGTAATGCTAAGTCCTAGGCCCTAGAAAGCAGTGACCACCTGAGCCTGTGCATCTTCACCATGGCCACTGTTGGGGTGCCGGGGATGGCTTGATTACCACGTCTCTGCCTAACTGCAAAACCAGCCCATTGCAAAAAGCAATGCAGTTGTCAACTCCAAGATGGGCCCCGTTCCCCTTCATTTTTGTACAATTGCCTTTTTGTTAAAATACCCAGGAATGATTTCCAAAACAACAACTCCTCTCCCCTTCTGCATCTAGCTGGCTACTCTCAGTTGGAGTAAGAACTAGATGAAAACTTACAACTGCTGTAGGAAGACTTTCTCAAACTACCAGTGTGTGAACTGTATCTTTCTCACACTGCTACATCATTGCGAGAGACAGAAAGGAGAAAATAGAACCACTTAACCAAGAAGGGTACAGTGCTGGGTTGGATATATAATTATAATAGAATAAGGTCAAAACCCTTTCTCCATATATTCCAGCCTCCTCTGTCTTCCCAAGGCTGAGCAGGCAGCCTCCTGTGTTCATATGACATCACTGCTAACCTATAAGCCTTCTCAAACTGCGTTGATATTGCCAGTTTACTCAATTGTGTCTTTCGCTGGATGTAAAGAACCTCAATTATCCAGTGTTTCCCCCAGGCCAGTGCTGTCCTCACCAAGTAAGAGCACAATATTATTGTTAAAAATAAACTAAAATAAAATAAACAGCAATACTATTGTATTTCATTGACTCTACAATTCCACCAATTATAAGACGCTTCCATTGCATGATCGCTAAGTAGGAAAAAAAAGTATAAAAGGCACTAGCAATGATAAAACACATGCCCATTTTAGGGTCGTTATCACCTTGATTTCAGGCCTCAAGCAGGGAAGAAATGACCACAAAAATATGAAAGACTAATTGGTATCACTTTTTAAACACAGACAAGTGCAACTGTATTTCTACGAAACAAAAATATTTCATTTTTACTTAGTTCACTCGGGTTCATTACCTCGAACTTTTCCTCTCCCACCAGCTGTTATTTCACACTTAAATGAGCTGTGATCTTTTCTGAACACCAGGTAACTAAAATTTGTCCCTATTTCTTAACTATCATTATGTTCTGAGGCTGAACATAAAAAAAAAAAAAAAAAGGTATTATGTGTGGGCTCTACCAAGGCAGCTTAAATGATGAAAATCAGTGCATCCGAAAGGGAAATATTTTTGCCACCAGGTAAGATTGTAATAAAAGCATCTCATCCATCATCTGCTAAGGGCCACTGCAGAATTACTTGGAAATGCAAAATCTAGGCTGTCCTATGGCATTTTAGATCATAAGATCTCAAAGTCACTTCCATGCTGTTATCGACAAAGCTTTGTCCTTAGCAGGATGCAAAATGGAAAGTACCCCTTTCTGTGTTGTTCTACACTATGACGCTATGGTAGGAAAAGGTTAAGCGAATGAATAAATACCAAAGAATAAGTAGATACACACAAATATATATGGAATTTAAATTTGATTGCATATCAAGCGAGATCACATAGGAATATTTGATTGTATATGCTCAAACACTACACAATTAATTAGTAGTAGAAGCACATTATAATTCAGAGGCTGGACTTTGGAATCAAACAGAACTGGTCTGCCAATCCTGTCTCTGCCACATCCTGTCTTTGTGGCCTTGGGCGAGCGTCTTACCCTCTCTAAGTGTCAATGTCCTCTTCTGTAAAGTGGCATCATAAGACTATGCCCCTCACTGTCACCAGGATTTGATGACATATACCATGGAAAGCACTTAGAAGAATGGCGGAGGGGCCCCAAGTGCTTTGTACAGGTTAGCTCTTGGTGTTTGAACCAGAATAGATGCCCCCTTTACACGCTCACAGAATGCCCCCTTCCTGGCCCCCCTGGTATGTAATGTCAGTGTTTTCATTCCATCATGCCCAGTCTGGTCTGAGTCCCCTCCCCACCCAGTTTGGACCCTGCAGTCACCTGCCTCATGTGCTGCCCCGCACGGTCCCTCCCAGCTCATCTTCCTGCTGTTTCTGTCTGGATTGTTCCAATGGCTTCTCCATTCCAGCCTTCCTGACTCTAATCCATCCTATGCTCTAGCCTACCCGGGCTTGGCTCCTGCCAAGCGAACAATGACTACGGATGTTGCCCTTGTGTGTGTCACTGGTTCTGTTTGAATACACGTCCTTACCTTGAGCCCTGTGTCACCTACACCTCTAAAACAGAAAGATAACATCAAATCAACCCTTCCTCCTTGCTGCTGTCCTCAGTAACATGAGGTTGGTCTTGGGTTGCTGGAATCTCTACCCAACAGAAAGTCTTCCGGCTCATTAAAATGGTACATCATTATTAGTTCCGTGAATATACAACAAATGTAAACTTGGCAATGAATTTTAATCAGCTAACTACAGTACTACTAAAAATATCTTAATGTGGATGTGGCTATACACTAAAAAATCAAACAGTGAATGTTTGGGGTTTTGCTGGTTAGATTTGGGTTTTGATTTAGTGGTGCAAAAAAAAAAGTTAGTTATTGCTGTAACAGAGGTTTTGGTGAAAACCTCTGCTTAATTTTAGAAGCGTGCAGATAACAGCGCCAAGCTTCGATCATTTAATATAAACCTGCAGAGCATCAAATGAAACTATTCTTTAAATTATGTTTTAACCCTATCTTTACTGTTCGGCAGTTTTCATTGCTAATGAGGCCTCTTAGATTCAAATCAGCAAGTCAGACCAAAAAATGATTTGTGAAACTAGATGAGAAGAAATTATTTTTTAAAAAATCAAAATTTCTCAGCTTTTTGGGTCTGGTCCTATGGTACTTGGCCAGGATAACAAAAAAAAAAAAAAAAAAAGGCTAAAGGGATATCTTCAGAGTACAATGCCTCTCCAAGTTGGGATTATAAGGAACTTTGAAATAACTGTGTGTCTGAAGCCAATAGAAATACTCAATAATTATAATTCAGTAATGCCAAAAAAAAAAAGAGAGAGAAAGGAAATAGATAAATAAATAACCCAAGATGCTACCTTTTAAAGCAATGGCATAATTTTTTCAAATAACTTCCTCCTCTTGCCCTCAACTCTCAGTAAACTATCATGAAAACATACATTATAAAAAGTTTTATAGGTCAGTTCCTTTCTATACCATTATGAATACGTTTTTCCAAATTTTCCCATGTGATTCATTTTAAGCAGAGGCAATTTCTTAAATTCTATAATCCAATTTTTCCTATTGTGGATTTTCATATACATAAATTTACAGATCAGAAAAAAAAAAAAAAGAAGAAGAAAGAAAAGAAAAAAATGCTTTCCCAGACTATATTACTCCTAATCTTTTACTGAACCATTGTTGGCTCCGAGGCACCACAGCCTGTTAATTCAAGGTCAATTTTGGCCATTGCTCTGCCTCCGGTGCTTATTGTGGTTGTCTCCCTCCACGTCTTTCTAGAACATTCCGAGAATGGGAAAGGCTTTCTACACTTCCTCTCACTAGTGAGACTTCCTCACAATGTCTTGTTCAACAATAAGGTTAAAGGAGTCTGTTTGTTGAAGCATCCTCCCAGGGGCCAGACCTGTCATCCACCTCCACCCTGTCTGTGACAGCATGGGGAAGACTCACTCACCTTTGGCATGTCAATAATGGACGGTCTGGGGATGGAAGTCTGAAAAGTAACTGCTTCACGGTCCCCTTCATCATCCAGGGACCCGGGCAGGTCCTCAGGCGTCTCAGCAGGCTGGTCGGCAGCGTGGTCACTTGCATTCCGATTTGCCCGGCCATTTCTCTCTGCACGGGCGCTGGGATCTCGCCTTTTCTCTGGACCTCCTTCTGCTCTCGGGCGACTCGGGTGTCTGCCCGCTTTGGCCACGGGCTGAACACAGACGGTGGAATGCGTGTCAGCCGAGCTGGCCTGATCGAAGGCCGCATTCTCCCTTGTGTTCCCAAAGCAGGCGAGCAGAGCTGAGCAGGGAAACGGATGCATCCTTCTAGACGGCGCCTTCAGGGTCTTGGCGAGCCTGGCTTTCCACGTGGACATGGCCTGCAGCGGAGCATTGCAAAGCTCAAAGGGGGAAAAGGAAATTTTTCCAGGATTCCAATTGGATTCCAATCCAATTCCAATCCAATCCAATCTTGGATTCCAAGATTCCAATTTTTCCCGATCACCTCCAGTTCCCTTAGAGAAACAACTTGCTTGCCTCAAGAGAAGGAGCTGCTACGCATTGCCCCAAAATAGAAGTCCAGGAGTTGCTAGACCACCCACCCAAGAATCACTCAGCAGTGTAGGTGCCCTTCCCAAGCATCCATCCCGGGCAATTTCGCGCTCTTCCTTTCTCGATGCTGTCAGTGGCTGCAGAAAGCTGTCTGGGAGGGACGTGGCTGGCTCGGGTTACGGTCCCCAGGCAGGGCAGACGCCTCAGTGTAAGGTAGTGCCAAGTCAATAGACGGTCGCTTCAGGTTACCTTGGAGGCATAAAGATAATGTAGCATGATAGCATCCGCCATAATAGCGCCTGCCTGTGTATCAATAACATCATAACGGCTGCAAAACCTTCTTTGGTTACCCCATTCAAATATTTATTCCCCCACACAAAACAAAATCGACCCAGTTCCCCATGACAAATGAAGACCCCTAGAGGGGGGCCACGACCCTAGCAGCTGTTTGATTATTAAAATAGGTGGTAGACTTGAAGCTTTCATCTGGAGCGATATCCCTGTTTGAGTCTGATGTCCCAGGAACTTTCCTGAATCCTCCCCACAAACAAGCTTCCTGGTTTCAGAGTCCATATTGCCCAATCTGATAACCATAGAGTCTTTGTGGTTTTTTTGTTTTTTTTTTTTACTATGCGTGCTAAGTTCTTGATTAGTTTTCAACCACACCAAGAAACAAAAACAAGAGCCCCACTCTAACAATTATCATTATGGGCCGGGCGCAGTGGCTCACACCTGTGATCCTAGCACTCTGGGAGGCCGAGGCAGGCAGATCGCTCAAGGTCAGGAGTTCAAAACTAGCCTGAGCAAGAGCGAGACCCCGTCTCTACTAAAAATAGAAAGAAATTAATTGGCCAACTAAAAATATATAGAAAAAAATTAGCCAGGCATGGTGGTGCATGCCTGTATTCCCAGCTACTCGGGAGGCTGAGGCAGAAGGATGGCTTAACCCCAAGAGTTTGAGGTTGCTGTGAGCTAGGCTGACACCATGGCACTCTAGCCTGGGCAACAGAGTGAGACTCTGTCTCAAAAAAAAAAAAAAAAAACCAAAAAAATCAATTATCATTATGCATTGCCTTATTATTTGTGATGGAATCATGTATGTGTGAAGGAGTGGTCTATCTATCTGCAGTATATATTACCTAATTTCAGAAACCAACATGTTTTTGAACATAGCACTTCTATTTCTCAATGCATGAATATGTGAATGATAAAAAAAAAAGAATAAATTAAAATCATATTCTAACACAATTCAAAATCAAGATTTTTTTTTCCTTAGCCAAGCTTCTCATAGGAATGTTAGAGAAACATAACACTGTAATGGTTTTACCATTAATAGTGACTTTTGGGTCAAGATTTCAGGGCATGTTACCCAGTCTAAGTTATCTGTTTGCTCTCTCTTTTAATTTAATGTCAAGATGTAGTCCCCAGCCCAGGCAGGTGTTAATTATTATGGCACTCATCTCCATTTTACAGAGGCAGAAACAGATACTTTGAAATTTCAGGTGCCTTAGGCAAGATTGTGCTACTGAGAAAGGCTGGTTAGAAGTCCAAGAGCCCTGCTGTCCTATCTGGGCTCTGAGTCTCATTCGGTCTGACAGTCACCTTACTGATGTCACAGCCTTACTAGAAACATGGTTCTAAATGGGCAGTTACACCCACAACACAGGGTTGCATGCACTGCTTGCAAAAGAGTGGATGTGGCATCAAATGCACACGGCCTCTTAGTCTCTACCAAAAGTTAGAAGGAGACTACAGAAAGCTGCTATTTATTGAGAGGTTACCCTATAGCAGGCCCTGTGCCTGGGGTTGGAAGCACAGGCTCCTTTCAATGCCCAGGTGTAAGAAGTCCCAATCCCCCACCCACAAGGGAGCAGGAAACCCAGGCTTCTACCAGGTTCCTGGGGACCCCTCAGAATTGCAATTTGTCTCTGCACACCCTGGTTGCTCCTGTCTACTCAAGCAGGATCCCCCATGCTGTGTCTCACCAAGTGTGCTCACAGTAAAGCTAGGCTGCGCCGGGTCACAAGACATTATTGGAAGCTTGGAGCTAATAAGATGGCATTAAAGCAAAATCAGTTCTTAAACCTGGTTTCATTCACTCATTCATTTATTCGTTCAACTGCGTGCCGAACCTTGTCTGGAACTAGAGAGACAGCAGTTAACAATGCAGCTTGCACTCTTCACAATAGCCAAGATATGGAATCAACCCAGGTGTCCATCAATGGAGGACTGGATAAAGAAAATGTGGTCTATATAAACAATGGAATACTATTCAGCTATAAAAAAAGAATGAAATCATGTCTTTTGCAGCAACGTGGAGGGAACTAGAAGTTTCCTCTTAAATTATCATAAGTGAAACAACTCAGACATAGAAAGACAAACACTGCATATTCTCACTTGTAAGTGGCAGCTGAAGAATGTGGAAGCAGAGTGTGGAATGGGGCACAGGGGAGGCGTGGAGGGGTAGGGTGGTGCATGGGGGCTGGATGGTGGGAACTTGCTTGCTGGGTACAATGCGTGTTGCTTCAGTGGTGTGTGTATTAAAGGCTCTGACTTGACCACAATGCAATAATACATCCATGTAGCCAAATTACATTCGTACCTCATGAATATATACAAATGAAAAATAAACTTAAAACAAGAAAAAAACAACTATGCAGCTTGCAAGTTGGTACATTCAGTAGACCACTGGGTAAGAAAACTCAGAGCCCCTCACTCGGGTCTGCTGAGGCCCCAGGCTTACAGCCCTGCTGTGGGGATCATCTTACCTCCCTCAAGGGGGCTGCTTAGAGTAGCATGACTGAACTAGCTGGAATCCCAGCACTGGCCCACTGAGTACAGTGGCTTTTTTGACTCGTATGGTTGCTAATTCTGTCCTAGAATAATAACACTAATAGACAATGGTTATTGAGTGTTTAGTATCAGACATGAATCCTAGCAAAAGTAATTCATTTGATCCCCACCAACCTAGAAGAAAGGTGATATTATTTTTCCTGTGCTTATCCATTAGAAGACAGAGAAACTTAAGTAACTTGCCCAAGGTCACAGAACTACTAAGGAAGAAAGGAAGGGCTATGAGCCCAAGCAGCCTGGCCCCAGGCTCATGCTTTTATCAGTATGCAACACTTCTTTCCAAAGAAACATACATACCCACTCCAAAAAGGAACTTTCCAGTAGCCTTCAGTCTAACACTCTGCCTCTAAGAGTTTATTCTGAGCCGGGTGCAGTGGCTCTCCCCTATAATCCTAGCACTCTGGGAGGTTGAGGTGGGAGGATCTCTCAAGGTCAGGAGTTCAAAACCAGCCTGAGCAAGAGTGAGACCCTGTCTCTACTAAAAATAGAAAGAAATTAATTGGCCAACTAAAAATATATAGAAAAAATTAGCCAGGCATGGTGGTGCATGCCTGTAGTCCCAGCTACTCGGGAGGCTGAGGCAGGAGGAACAGTTGAGCCCAGGAGTTTGAGGTTGCTGTGAGCTAGGTTGATGCCACGGCACCCTAGCCTGGGCAACAGAGTGAGACTCTGTCTCAAAAAAAAAAAAAAAAAAAAAAAAAGAGCTTATTTTGTAGATATACCCTATGCATACAGGTGTATCTAAGAATGTTTATAGCACCTGTGTCTATAATCACAAAAATAATTGTTAATCCATAGAAGACAGTTAATATATAAGAAAACATCCAAACAATTGAATACTATGCAGCTATGCAAAAGAAAGATGTGGGGATATCAGGTTGAATAAGGCATGTCAGTTAAGCATGTATATTTATATCTTCCTCTAAGAAACCATGAAGATAACACTAATGGAATTCTTTTAAAGGCTTAAATTCACAACACTAAAGAGAATAGGAAGAAGGTCATTACCATATGAGAAAACTCAACCAATTTCTATAAAACAAAAATCAGGTGATATATTATTAGTTAATGAAAACAAAAAAAGTCAAAAAGCCGGCATGCTGAGCACAACCCCATAGAAGCCTTAGACTAGAACAGCAGCCAAGGGGACTTACAAGAAGGTCTGAAAACAGGAAATTAATTGAAGTTCTGATTATGGAAGACAAATGTTTCCTAAACCCTTGCCTACCTGCAGACAGCATACAAACTGGTATTTACCCTCCAGTCCTAAATAAATAAAAAAAATATTAAGGCAAGGGGGAGGTCAATCTTATCTAAAACTATTTTGTGATTAGTCTTATGAACTAGTGAGTGTAGCTAGCATGGATGTTGGGATCCAAGAACAAAGACCCCCTCATTCTGGTATTTATGACCCTGCTGTAATAGATAGCTCTCTGCCAACTACCTTAAACCTATCAGTTGCCAAATCTCACCAACATCCACAGAGTTCCCAGTCAATCTTCAAACTCCTCTCTCATGTAAAAATACAAATGGATCACAGGACATCACAAGACAGTTTAGAGGAACGACGACAAACATGACAACAACCAAGGTAAATAAAAGAAAAGACCCTAGCAAGGAGGAAGGAAATGATAGCTGGGTAGGCAACAGGCTCTGCCACTCTTAATATATAAGAAATGTCTAAAGTCTGGTGCAAGTGTGGAGTCAGCTACAATGCAGCTTGGTTCTGAGCAAAGATCCGGGAGGAACATAAGGAGGGGTGAATCTTGGCAATTTGATACAAGGAATATTCTCATTAAGTGCACCACAGCAGGGATCCTAGAGAATTTCAAAACATTAATTCACACTGCTGTCAAAAACCACTGACATAGCCATACTAACATAAATGCTATTCACATTTTTTCAACTTTCAGAACAAACAGATACAAGACCAATAGTTGCATACTGGGGGCTCCCAAGAAAATTTCTGCCTCCAGATAGATTTTGTTTGGCTAAAGACATTTTAAAAAATGATTACACAACTGTTAGACCACAGTGATAGTCATTCTCTGTATCTTTCACTGGGGCAGTTCAGGAATTTATGTGACCAGAATCCTGAAGGCATTGTTAGAGTTTGTTGTCTGGGGTGGGTAGGGTGGATATTTATTATTTTTAGTACCCAGCACCCTTTGCCTGTTCTTTTTTGTTTTTTCTTTCTTTTTTTTTGAGACAGAGTCTTGCTTTGTTGCCCAGGCTAGAGTGAGTGCAGTGGTGTCAGCCTAACTCACAGCAACCTCAAACTCCTGGGCTTAAGCAATCCTCCTGCCTCAGCCTTCTGAGTAGCTGGGACTACAGACAAGCGCCACCATGCCCAGCTAATTTTTTTATGTATATATTAGTTTGCCAATTAATTTCTTTCTATTTATAGTAGAGATGGGGTCTCGCTCTTGCTCAGGCTGTTTTCGAACTCCTGACCTTGAGCGATCTACCCACCTCAGCCTCCCAGAGTGCTAGGATTACAGGCGTGAGCCACCACGCCTGGCCTTGTCTGTTCTTTTGACAACAGCACTCTGATTTCCTCTTAGGAAACCCCTCTGCACTGTGAGTGAGGCTCCAGGCCTGCTCCCATGTGGTTCCAATCAGAATAAATCCCAGAATTTGACTACTTGGAAGAAACTTTCTTTTCTTCGCACTGCATTTGCTGGGTTTAAACCTGAGAAAGGAAAAGGATGGAGCAGCTGCCATCATCTTGCCCCCCCTCCCCCAGGATGAGCTCACCCAGGCCGTAGCCAACACGAAGCAGAATTTAAGAACTAGAGCGAGAGAAACCAGCTTCTGATAACACTTTCAAACGAATCTTTAACCTGAGGCTGGACCTAACCCTACACCTGGCTGTTTGTGTTGTGAGCAAATAAATTTCCTTTCCTGCTTCATTTGCTTTGAGTTGAATTTTCTGTCACTTGCTACGGGGAAAAGAGTCCTCATCAGTAGGTGACTCACATATGTCACCAGATCGCAGAAGGGTTCGTTATGGTTACAGAACAGAATGAAAATGTTATCAGCCTTGACAACGGCAAAACAAAGGGAGAGCTGAGCAATTTTGAAAGATGGAAAGGTCAACGTGGATGGAGTGATGTAAGTATGGGGAAGGTTTGGGTTTGCTAATATTCGTATATTTCAAAGTCAAAAGATGTTCCTTATGGTTGGTACAGGAAGAAATAGAGTCTTAAGTATGGTGTTTGAGGTTACAGAGGTGACAAGGGGGTAAGTGCAAATAGAGATGGAACAGTATTGGGAGGGCATAGGTGGAATGAGCAGCTCACCTATCTTATTGGAACATCAATAAATCATGTCTGAAATTGATAGATAGATAAATAGAAGCATAAGCATATTAATTAGCGGGATAAATCCTCACTGAATTTCAAAAGGTACTATTTTCAGTTGATAAATTAAGAAACAGAAGTATAAACATGTTACTTATGGTGCTATTCAGCAGATAAACTAAAGACAAAGACTTGTAAGAGCTTGCCTTTAAGAAGTAAAGCTATAGCTATAGAAGATGATTCCTCCCATTATAAACTCTTATATTTAAATCATGTGCAAGTATGGCCTAATCCAATTCTTAAAAAAAGGAATAGGCCGGGCGCAGTGGCTCACACCTGTAATCCTAGCACTCTGGGAGGCTGAGGCGGGTGGATCACTCCAGGTCAGGAGTTCTGAGACCAGCCTGAGCAAGAGCAAGACCTGTCTCTACTAAAAACAGAAATAAATCAATTGGCCAACTAAAAAATATATATATAAAAAATTAGCCGGGCATGGTAGCACACGCCTGTAGTCCCAGCTACTCGGGAGGCTGAGGCAGGAGGATCGCTTAGGCCCAGGAGTTTGAGGTTGCTGTGAGCTAGGCTGATGCCACAGCACTCACTCTAGCCTGGGCAACAGAGTGAGTCTCAAAAAAAAAAAAAAAAAACAAAACGATGTCAATTTACATGGGACAGTATGGAAAATCACCAAGAAATATTCGGAATGGCAAAAACAAACTGAAAAACAAAGAATATATTAATAGTATGCTTTCAATTATATTAAGTGCATGTACATATCTTTAAATATGCCCATATAAATATATACATGTATGTGCTTATATGTATAGAGAAAATGTATAAAGGAATACTCAAGAAGTTAGTATCTGCCTCTGGAGAGGGGACCCTAAAAGTCTGGTCTGGGAAGAAGACAGTTTTCTTGGTATACCCTGTTGTACTGTTTGACTTTTTCTTAACCAGGTGCAACTTCTAATTCTTCCATTTAAAAAAGCTAGCATGGAAATATCGCAAGGGAATGTGGTACCAACGCACTCAATTCTAGGCAAGGTCTTAGATGAAAGTCAAGGATTCGGCTCCACTGATCTCTCCAAAGAAGAGACTGATACGTGACCGTGGAGCACGTGAGCGAGTGTGGTAAGGACACCCACCGGCTCACGGAAATGTGATGAGCCAAGTCGGGAAGGCTGGCTGACCTCACAGCCCATGGCCTTGTCCCCGTGGGGACCCTACTGATCACTGCCCTGCCGCAATGGCTTTGGGAGGCACAGCCCTCCCCTTTACAAACCCTGCCCGAGAGAAGGGACACACCTGTCCCGTCTCCTGCACAAATCAGCAGATAATACTCTGTAGTGCGTGAGCAGATTTACCGATTACAAAAGGGAATTACGCCTCTCCAAAAAAAGAAAAAAAAAACTGTTTTCTTTTTGATTACATCACTGTCAGTGTCCCCAAAGCACCAGGGTCTCCCACGGCTTCCCCCTGCCGAGTTCCTGTCCAGTCTCCAGTGACAGGGACCACCTTACCAGCCCACCAAGCCTGTCCAGACTCCTTAGAGTCTAGGCTCAAGAGACAAGACCCAGGCGGGGCGTGGTGGCTCATGCCTGTGATCCTAGCACTCTGGGAGGCCAAGGCGGGAGGATCACTTAAGGTCAGGAGTTCGAAACCAGCCTGAGCAAGAGCGAGACCCCTATGTCTCTACTAAAAATAGGAAGAAATTAATTGGCCAACTAAAAATATATAGAAAAAATTAGCCAGGCATGGTGGCGCATGCCTGTAGTCCCAGCTATTCAGGAGGCTGAGGCAGGAGGATCGTTTGAGACCAGGAATTTGAGGTTGCTGTGAGCTAGGCTGATGCCACAGCACTCTAGCCCAGGCAACAGAGACTCTGTCTCAAAAAAAAAAAAAAAAAGAGACAAGACCCTGAGTTCCCTCTCTCTCCTGAGAGTCAACGTTCTAGTTATTTCCTACTCCTGGGTGAGTCATGCTGGAAACAGCCTCTGCCCCACAGGAGGCTGTCCCCTTACCCCCCTGCCACAGTCCTGGTCCCAGCAAGACAGCACATGTAACAGCAGTAGCAGGAAGAGCCATGTCCTTCTAAGTGGGGAGGAAACAAAGTCGCCTACCCAAGACAGGAGAAAATAAGGGACCTGGGTATAAGACCCAGAAACACAGCTGTCGTCTAGGTAAGGCCAGCAAAGGTGTCATTGTTTAGTTTCACATCCTCTCCCTCCCGCCATGTGTACACTCATGCTCTGCATAATGACATTTCAGCCAACAATGGACTACGTAAAGGACAGTGATACTTAAGGGTCCACCCACACTGGCCTCTGCCATTGCTACTCTATGGCTCTTTATTCCAGTATTTCTAGATTTTGTTTATTCACACCCTCTTTTGTTAGAATCCCTTTTTTTTTTTTTTTGAGACAGCTTTTCACTGTGTCACCCAGGCTGGAGTGTAGTGGTGTCATCGTAGTTCACTGTAACCTCTAACTCCTGGGCTCAAGTGATCCTCCTGCCTCAGCCTCCCAAGTAATTGGGACCAAAGGCGTGTGCCAACATGCCCGGCTAATTTTTCTACTTTTTGTAGAGATGGGGTCTCACTCTTGTTCAGGCTGGTCTCGAACTTCTGACCTCAAGCTATCCTCCTGCCTCGGTCTCCCAAAGTGCTATGATTACAGGTGTGAGCCACCATGCTCAGCCTCCATCTTATTAATCTATTCAAATAATTCACTTTTGATTTTGTTCATCTTCTTTATTATTGTCATTCTTGATTTCTGCCCTTATCTCTATGAGGAAAGGGGTTTGCACTGTTGCTTTTGCCAACTAAACATAAGCTCATTTTCCCCAACCTTTCTTTATTTTCTTATAAATACATTTAAAGGCACAAATTACACTCTGACTTTGCACAACACAATATGGTAGCTGCTAGCCACATGTGGCTATTAAACTTTAAATTTAAATTAGTTAAAACTAAATTAAATTTAAAAATTCAGTTCCTTTGTTACACCAACCACATTTCAAGTGATTAAGAGTGACACCAGGCTACTGGCTACTAGTATCTTGAACGTAGCAGACATAGGTCGTTTCCATCATCACAGAAAGTTTTATCAATAGCACTGTTGTGATTACTGCTTTAGATGTGATCCTAACATTTTTTGACATAAGATGTTGCCACTGTTTTTTTAGTTCTATCATAGTTTCCCTTATATTTCTTTTTTACCATGTTATTGATAATATACTAATTAGCATGTAGACAAGGGAGGTTTTGTTTGTTTTAGATATCCTTTCATTACTAATCTCTAACCATTTTTCATAATGGTCAGAGCACAAGATTCATATGATATTTGTTCTTGGGAATCTATTGAGGTTTCTCTTCTAACCTAGTGTGTGTTCGGTTTTCGTATATATGTTGTATGTGTTTGGAAAAGGAGTGTGTATATTCTCTGTTAGGTGCAAACTTCTAATTGTACATCTAAGTCTAATTGTACATCATCTGAATGATGACCCCCTCCCCAAGATACCCATGTCTTAATCCTCAGAGCCTGTGAATATCATTTTATGACAAAAGAGACTTTGTAGATGTATTTAAGCTAAGGACCTTGAAATGGGGAGATTTGCCTGGATTATCCTGACCGGCCCTAGACGCAATCGCAAGTGTTCATGAAAGAGGAAGACAGAGGGAGATTTGAGCAGAGAAAAGGAGAAAGCGTGTGATGATGAACCAGAGATTGCAGTGATGCCGCCACAAGCCAAGGAACTCCAGCAGCCACTAGAAGCTGGAGGAGACAAGGAACTGATTCTTCCCTGAAGCCCCCAGAAAGAACAAGGTCGATGTCAAGGTGTCTTGATTTTTAACCCCACATCTTGACTTGAGCCCTATAAGACTCATTTGGACTTCTCATCTCCAGAACTGGGCGGGAATACATCGGTGCTGTTTTAAACGACTAGGTTTGTGGTAATTTGTTACAGCAGCAATAAGAAACTAATACAGTATCTAATAGCTTGTGTTTCTTAATTGCATAATTCGGTATGTATATCTTTGCTTACTTTTAGTCTGCTTGTTTTATCAGTTTCTGAGACAATTACATTAAAACATCTAATTGTACTTGTTGATTTGTACAGTTATCCCCCTGTTCTATTAATTGCTTTTTATACTTTAAGGGTATGTTGTTAGGTGCATGTATGCTCAAAATGATTACATCCTCTCGCTCTGTTTATTCCTTTTGACAGTATATAAGGCTCCTCTTTGTTCCATAAGATATTTTCTTGCCTTTAAAGTTATTTTGTTGGATATTAAAATTGCTTTCCAAGTTAAAAGTATGTCAGCTTTGGCTAATCTCACTAGGATAAATTTGTACTTCCTCTTCTGATTCAAACTCATGGTTTTTAAATATACACACACAAATACACACATGTGCATACATGGCATATATATTTATGTATAGATACACACAAAAATATATATTTATATATATTTGTGTGTATCTATACACACACATAGATACATAAATAAATGTATACATGGGTTATATATATTTCTTAGTTCTTCCATTGAGAGGAATGAGAAGCAGTGACTGCTTCTGCCTGCAATGAGCACACCTAATTCCCACATCTTGGTTTCTAAATGCCATTCTCCACTGAAAGAAAACACGGTTCTTTGGAGAAGTAGTTGGGGAAAAGAAAACTCAAGATGAGCCTAGGGGCATCCAGAGGTACCAGAAAATAAGGAAGTACTGAGAAGAAAAAAACCCAGGGGAGGAATGATAGCATGTTAAAAGCCAACCTGAAGGAGCACCCAGTAACCAAAGCTGGAACAAATTGAGTGATAAAGTAAATAACAAAAGAATATTAATATTAGATAATAATTCAAAGAATAAAATCAATATCCACAAGACCATCCTGATATAAACAAATGATTAAATAAATACATGGGAAGAAGAGACAACCTTTTCTTACAGAATACAAAGTAATAAAGACAGAAATAAGGGAAATAGAAAATCACCATTAGAAAACCACATGGACTGAAGAAAATTACTATGGAATAAGAATCACAATTCTCCAAAGGAAGGAATTGCTCACTATGATGTTTACATTTTCCCAAGGCAATATGTTTTAGTATTGTATCAACCAGCATCTAAGTGGGCAATAGATGGTGCACCCAAAGTGTTAAATTAAGGAAAGCTTAGTGAGCAACTGTGCAAAGATGTGGGTAGGATGAAGAAAACCAACAAGAGTAGGCAAAACATCCTGACCCATGGGTCCAAAAGATCAAGGGAAGGTACCTAAAACTCCAAGTGGGCTGGAACCCTAAAAGCAGCGTTGCTTAACAGAAGCTAACCCAGTGCATTATAGAAAAATGCATTCACTGCCAAAACTTCAGCAAGAAAAGCAAGGAATGGGAAAAATAAATACACAACGTCTCTCCTCCCCCCGGACCTGTTGACGCCTCTCATGAGCAAACCTAACAAGAGGGCAAAAGTAGGGGAGTATAGTTGATGTAGTCCTCCGAGGTCCACCCCCTAGGGACACAGCAGGAGAAGCACAGGACATGGTTCCAGAGGGACAAACGGAGAATATGTTTACATAAATCAGGGGGGAAAAAAAGCAGAAATTTTAATTTCATTTATAGTACTTACATGAATCAGGGGGAAAAAAATCCTAAATTTTAATTTCTGTCACATGGGGAAAAATTTGATTACGTGAAACCCACAACTGTCCTGATGGTTCTTACACTTCACTTTTGGACAGAAGCATTTGAAAAGAAAAATAAACAAATGATTTCAAGGATTTCCTTTTAAGCCATATTATCTCCTAGGTTTTTGCATGTTCATCATCAATACTGTGCAATGAGAATTAATAGTGACATAAACCAGTACAGGACCCTTTGCTTCTAAGAGCAAAATATGCTGCATATATTTCATTCGCTAGTGCAGGAAACAGACTAATAACACATTAAACATTTCAACAACTAAGATCAGAATAGAACAGCATTTTATATTGACTGAGAGTAAACCAGAAAATTAAAATTTATTTTATTTTATTTTTTAATTAATTAATTTATTTATTTTTAGTGTATTATGGGTAGAAAATTAAAATTTTAAAACAATTTCTTAAGCAGAAGTTTATGATCTTTATGATATCATAATTATCCTCACCTTTTATCTATGAGATATTACTTTTATTATCCCTGGTGTCCTTTGATCCCTAATAGGGTAGAAAGAAATTTGTAGAGAGAACTAAAGAGATAGCAGGCTTTAGACCCCACCTATGAAGAGGAGAAAATTAAATCTGTAAAGGAACCAAAAATGTTTCTGAAATTTCTCAGTAGGTTGCCATCTGCTGGTTGGAAGATCATATATAAGTATAAGCTTGTTTCTGTTAGTCTGCCTCTGAATGATGAAAAAACTAGTGTGTTTGGGGCCACCATGATACATTTCCAAGAGTAATGGACTACAAGTCAGAAATTTCATGTTCTAGTCTCAATCTTGTCACCGTGAGGCTGTGGGACCTTAGATAAATCATAGCTCTTTCTTGGCTTCCATTTCCTCCTTCCATTTCCTGGAAAACAAAAGTCTAGGGCTGCTTCTGCAATGGGACCATGCTAGGAGGGGTTTCTCTTCAGATATCAGTGAGCTATTGTACATTATTAAATTATATTATTAAATAACTTTTAATTAATAAATTGATATCCAAATCTTTGATCTGCAAACACACCCCTCAATTGTTGGGATACATGAGAAATTTGGGGAACTCTGATGTGTGGATAATCAGATGCTTAACAAATGATTCAGACTGACCAACAGACCATGCCCTGCGTGGAGGGTCACTGAAGGGTGTGTGACCAGGGACAATTCTGAATTTGTCCAGCAGCTTTCCCTCAGTGAAACTTTGCCTCAAGTGTTCTGTCTTAAGAAAAACAGGACTATGGTTATGAGTTAGTGGCAGATGCAGGATTATAACGACGGGAGATTTCAGATTCTTGGTCAATTACTCTGGTTAAATATTTTTTAAACTTTTATTACAACATAATATACACACAGAAAAACATTTAGTAATCCTATTTTCTTCACTTATTATAGAGTAAATATTTCATACTGCTCCAAGATCTTCATGTTACTGTGTTCAGTGGCTGTCTGGTATATGTTGTATGGCTACTCTCTGCTTTAGAATAAAAAGATAGAGACCTTGCATGAATATAGCCTTTTCCCTATATTGGAAGGAGAATCTTCATGGTTTTCCCCTTATATTTTAGATTATCTCATGAAGATATTAACATAAAAATATAAATATTTTCAAGGGTCTTAAAATTGCAAAATCTCCTGAAAGAGTTAATTTTATCTCTTGTTAACAGTAGTTACTGGACTCACTAGACAAGCAAGAAGCACTAAATAAAAGGTTGCAATGCAAGATTCTGTTGGTCAATAATGTTTTGCTTGTTTTTTTAAAAAAAATGTAACTCAAATTCTGGATTTTCACCAATTGGAAGACAATATTGTTAAAATCTCCATTCGACCCCAAAGCAATCTAAAGATTTGATATTATCCACATCAAAATCCCAGTGGCATTTTTTATAGAAATAGAAAAATTATCCTGAAATTCATATGGAACCACAAAAGACCCCAAATCACCAAAGCAATATTGAACAAAAAGAACAAAGCTGGAGGCATCACACTTCTTGATTTCAAGATGTAAGGGAAAGCTATAGTAATTAAAACCACACAGTACTGGCATAAAGACACATACATTGGCCAGTGGAACAGAACAGAGAGCCCAGAAATAAGCCCTCACATACATGCTCAACTGATCCTCGACAAGGGTGCCAAGAATACACAATGGGGAAAGGATAGTCTCTCCCGCACATGGTGCTGGGAAAATTTGCTGTCCAGATGCAAAACGATGAACGTGGACTCTTACCTTATGCCACACATAAAAATCAACTCAAAATATATTAAAGACTTAAATAAATGTAAGGCCCAAGATTGTGAAACTCCTAGAAGAAAACATGAGGGAAAAACTTCTTGGCATTGGTCTTGGCAATAATTTTTTGGACACAATACCAAAGTCTCAGGCAACAAAAGCAAAAATAAACCAGTGGGATGACATCAAACCAAAAAGTTTCTGCACAGCAAAGGAAACAATCCACAAAATGAAAAGGCGACCCACAGAATGGGAAAAATATGGGGTTAACGTCCCAAATATTTAAGGAACTCCTACAATTCATTAGCAACAAAAAAATTGAAATGGGCAAAGGATATAAATATAACAGATATTTCTCCAAAGAAGATATACAAATGGCCAACAGGTATATGAAAAGGTGATTGATATCACTAATCATCAGAAAAATGCAACTCAAAACCACAATATCACTTCACATGCGTTAGGATGTCTATTATCAAAAGGACAAAAGATAAGTGTTGTCAAAGAAAAGGAAATCTTTGCACACTGTTGGTAGGAATATAAAATGGAGCAGCTACCACGGAAAACAAAAAATTTAAAATAGAGTGGCCATGTATGGTGGCTCATGCCTGTAATCCTAGCACTTTGGAGGCTGAGGCAGGAGGATCACTTGAGCTCAGGAGTTTAAGACCAGCCTGGGCAACATAGTAAGACCCTGTCTCTACAAAGAATAGAAAAATTAGCCCACTGTGGTGTCATGCACCTGTAGTCCCAGCTACTCAAGAGACTGAGACAGGAGAATCGCTTGAGCCCAGGAGCTGGGGTTTGCAGTGAGCTATGATGATGCCACTGCACTCTAGCCTAGGCAACATATCTCAAAAAAAAAAATTAAAAATAGAACTACCGTATGATCTTATAATGCTGTTTCTGAGAATATACTCCCAAAAACTGAAATCAGGATCTTGAAGAGGTATCCGCACTGTCCTGTCCATTGCAGCATCATTCACAACAGCCAAAATACAGAAATAATATAAATGTCCATGGATGGCTGAATGGGTAAATAAAATGTGATATATATGTGCAATGGGATATTATCCATCCTTTAAAAAGAAGAAAATCCTGCCACATGTGACAACATGGATGAACCTGGAGGACATTATGCTAAGTGAAATAAGCCAGTCACAGGACAAATACTGCATGATTCTGCTTACATAAGGTATTTAAAATATTCTCACAGAAGCAGAGAGTAGAAAGGTAGTTGGCTGGGACTAAGGAAAGAGGGAAACAGGGAGTTGTTTTTCAGCAGGTGTAACATTTCAATTATATATTTTATTAAAAATAATAAAACATGTATTAAGTTTTTAATTCAGAGAGATATAAAGGAAAAACAAATGAGCAAAATTGGCCCATCATGTATCTGCTCAGATTACTGTTGTCAACCTGTTTTAACGAAAGCAACGTATGTACAGTTCAAAAATGGAACTGCATGGGAAACAATGTCACATAAAAAGTAAAAACCTCCCATACTCTGCAATCCTTCTCCCTGAAGCTATTTACAGCTCAAATTTTATAGCAAATTGTAGAATCTATTATCCCTCCAAGGCAAAGGGGAGAATTTGAAGCTCACAGAAAAATATAGAGCAGAGGGCTTCTTGCCTAGATTAAAATATATATATATGTACTAAGAGAAGACATTGTTTTTTCATGGCATAGGAAATCGAAGGTATTATAAAAAGGTAGAGACAATTCTTTTAGGATATTTTGCTATAAAGGGGAGCAGAGATATGAGGCTGTTGTTGGTGATTTGGGGAGATCTGGGATTTGGGGTTTTAACTTATTTATAAGTAGGAAATAATATAGCCCATTTGGGTGTTAATGGGAATAATCCAAAAGGAAAGAAGGAAACCAAGGATGCAGGAAAGAGAAAGATGCAGGAACGAAGTTGGTGGGAAGGAATGAGCATAAACTGATGCTCATCTAACATGAGGGAAAGTAAAACACCTGGGTCTAAAGGCAAGAAAGTTGGTAGATTTCCTGGGGAAAGTAAAGGACATTATCTTGCGGTCACTTCCATCTTCTCAACTGGAGTCAAGGTTATCAGCTGAGAGAGAGGGAGGACCAGTGAGGAGGTGCCGGAGTTTCAAGAGAGGACAGAAGACGTAAAATGCTCTTCTCTGAGTCTAGGAAAGTTCACTGACGAGGGAAATGAGGTAGGGCTTCCAGGGGGCACTTCAGGTTCCCGGAGGTGGAGAGTCCTGTCATTGCTACACGACAGTCCTCACGGTTGTGAGCTTCTCTCTAGCCACATTCGACTGCTCAGGTGTAGGGTTGGCACAGCTCAGAGACGGATTTCAGCAGAGTTTGCCAGGAGAGGACTGGGCAGGGTCAAAGGAGCGGAGGGTAGGTGCAAAGCAATGATCATGACTTTGGTAAGCTTGGTGAAAAGGGAAGTGAGGACATGGTGGGTGAGGGGGATGGGGGGATGGATTTAAATAAAATAAAGCAATGGGGCTACCAAGTCATTCAGAAATGAATCCCAATTCTGCTAAATGATGAAACCAGCAAACTCCGCAACAGTGCTGAGATGCTACTAGGTTTTATTAATAGTTCCTTCTGGGGCACTTTCTCCATCACCCTGGCATCCCCCTCTGGTCTCCCCTCCTTCTAGACGTTAAAGCTGATTTAGTGTCAGCTGTTACACAGCGATGTGTTCGTGGACAAAGCTCAGGTGTCATTTGTGTTTCAACTGGACACCTTCTTTTTGATGAATAAAACCTTCCAGATGCAAAGGTCTCAACTCTCTAGGGGTAAAACTTCAAGCCATCGACAGACAATACGTAACAACTTTGGGGCAGACTACATAGCCCATATTAATAGGGTTATCAAATGAGTGAAGCTAAAAGATGACAGTACCAGAACAGTGCCCTGGACTGGTGAGTTCTGCTGAACACATGTGATGGGAACAGCTGTGGTTCCTCAGAGGAAACGGTCAGAGATGCAAAGTCAACTTGAACTTGGACGAGTGTCGGTTCATTGGTTGTACGGTGAAAATTCTGCAAAAGGGAAGCTGACTTTTACTATTCTTTTCCTCTCTTTGTCTCCCTAGGCACCAATATGTGTGATTTGCAATCTTTGAGAATATAGAAAATGTTTACGAAAATAACCAAGCATATGGTCAGTGGATCAGCTGGCAGGCAGTCCAACGTCAAAGGAAGGGCAGAAGAATGGGAAGCCAATGCATGTCCATCTCTTAGAGCTGTGATCCCCTCGTCCCCAGAGCTCACACATACATCCCCCCACATCCTCTGAATCTGTTCTAGAGCCACATTTGCCAGAGAAGCTTTCACGAGTAGCATTTGAATGGAAAAGGTTTGTCCTGCCATTTCCCCTGGGGTCTGGACTCCAGCCAGCTTCCGCAGTAGACGGCTCATTATGATCAAAGAGTGAGGAAACCTGTTCCCTGGCCTTCTGAACCTGGGAGGGAAGAAAGCCCTCGTGGCGTGGAGGAGCCCAGAGAGAAGTGCCCACCAGGAGGAGTGCACGGTGCACTGTTCACACGGTGCACATGCGCACCTGGCCCGCACGCCCACTGCTCTGTGGGCGTATCGTATGTACTATGGGGTCAGCCAGCAAGAGGCTCAAGAGAACCAGGGGGTTGGCCCCAAAGAGAATCTGCTCCTCACTTTGCACAGAAACAAGAGCGTGGGGATTGCATAGCATTAATGCCTTATACCTGATGTGCATAGAAATCACATATTTGGAAGCACATATCCCAAAATGTAAACAATTATTATCTTTGCCTAGTAGCACTACCAGTGATAGCTATTACCTTCTTTCTGCTTACCTGGGTTTTCTGAGTTTTCTAGAGTGAATATGTATTACCTTTGAAAAGAGGTGGGGGTGGGCAGTTGGAAATATTCTTTAAATATCTCCCACTTCACATGCTGGGGAATATTAGCTTATTTGATCCTCACATAATTTTCTAAGGTTGGGAAGCCCATGGGACCATACTTGCAAAGAAAGAAACTGAGGCCCCAAATTTACATTATTCTGCAGTGGGTCATGGTTATCCAAAGTGGATTGATGTGTAGGCAAGCACTGCTTGATACTTCCCTCCCCTCTGGCTGGTACAGCAACATCTACCCTGAAACCATCTCACGCTCTCCCACTGAAGATTGATGCTCATTGTTCAGTCGATGGGTATTTGACTGGAGAAGGGAGAATCTTTCATTCTGAGACTCAGGATCTATACCCAAATCAGCAAGAAGCAGCAGGATGACCTGCCTTCTCCTTGCTATGGCTTCTCTTTGAAGAGAGGAATCGTAGAGATGATGAACCTGTTTGCCCAGGATTGCACAGCTAGCAGCTGGCACGGCTGTTGTATAAACCTGACATGCTAACTGTAGACACCTGCACTCAGCCACGAGTAAAAACCCCCTCAGTAAAATAGTCAAGATCCACTCAAAACAATATGGATGTAAAACTCTCAGCCGGAACCCCACGAGGACTGGGAGGAGGGACTCTCTTAGCTCTTGCCTTGCCCTGGCCAATGTGAGTCAGAGGCTGCGGGGCTGAGAAGACAGCCACAGCGGCTGGGAGGTTGGTTGCATCCAAAAGAATTAATCAAATACATTGAGGATAATGGGAACCAGCTTTCTTACTGTTGATGAAGGGAGGTACAAATACGGAGAAAGGAAGATTAGAATAGCATGTGATGTTGGATTGTAATTGGAGGCAATAGTGTGAATGCAGAATTTCCAAAACGTGTAGATACAGATACAAATAATGGATGGATGTGCATGTGTGTATTTAGCTCTATCCACCAAGAGAGCCTGGGATCGATGACACCCTTGTAGCACTGAGCACTTCTCATGCCTAAATATTGGTTTCTAAATACCATCCTCAACTAAAAGAAACTAGAACTTCTTGGAGAAATGACTGATTCTATGGCTGGGAACAGGGAAGATACGAAATGAAGTTGGAATTTCTTAAGTCAGAATATAAGGAAGCAGGCCAGGCACAGTGGCTCATGCCTGTAATCCTAGCACTCTGGGACGCCAAGGCGGGAGGATCATTTGAGCTCAGGAGTTCGAGACCAGCCTGAGCAAGAGCGAGACGCTGTCTCTACCAAAAAAATAGAAAAAATTAGCCGGGTATGGTGGTGCATACCTGTAGTCCCAGCTACTCAGAAGGCTGAGGCAAAAGCATCGCTTGAGCCCAGCAGTTTGAGGTTGCTGTGAGCTGGGCTGACGCCAGGGCACTCTAGCCCAGACAACAGAGTGAGACTCTGTCTCAAAAAAAAAACAAAAAAAAAAACAGAAGGAAGTTCTCCAAGAATGGTGAGGACTGTCAAAAGTCAACAACAAGTCAGCTTGAAAGGCTCTCATTGGCCAAATCTGGGTCAGTTTGATCGAAGCAAATGATGCTAGTAATTATACTAAATTGTAATTTATTCAATAAAATAGGAATCTGTGAATCAACACTGATTTAAATAAATAATAAGGAAGTGAACTACCTCATAGTAGAACGCAACAAATAATTGTAGAAGGAACGGTAGCATTATATAATTATTTATCAGCCATTGTAATCATTGGTCCCAGTAGGAAGCATCTGTGGGTGCCCAAATTAATGGATAAAGTTTTAATGAGCAGCCAGATATTTACGTGGTCTCAAACTATCTCCCTCTGAAATACTTATTAACATCTTAATGGATGCTTATCAACACTTACCAATGCTTAATACTTATTAAAATACCTCCACAAAGTACTTACTAATTAACTCTTCTGCTGAGAAACATGACAGACACCAACAATGAAAGCTAACATCACCGGTGATGGATTAAATCAATGCCCTGTGCCTTTTGACACTCTGTGCTGAGAAGAACACACCATCGTTCCTGTGATATTCCTGCAATCTACCTGCATCATATCATGGCAAAACAACTGACAACCCCAAATTAAGGACATTCTTCAAAGTAAAGGGTCTGCACTTCAAAAATGTCAAGGCCACAAAAGATAAGGAAAGACTGAATGATTCTTCCAGATTGAAAATGATGAAAGAGACATGCAAAGTACATGCAATATACAGTCCTCAATAATTGCATCCTGGACCCCATTATTGAGATAATCAGTGAAATTTCAGAGGCGATCTGTGGATTAGAAATTGATTGCATAGTATCAATGTTAATTTCCTGATTTTGATGGCTATCATGTGGTTGTGTAAGGCATGTCCTTGTTTTAAGAAAATACACACTAAGGCATAGTGAGTAAGGCACTAGAGATGCCCACTAATGCACACTAATGCATTAGAGAGTAGTGCAGCATCGTGCCTTTTGGGACTTTTTCTCAAATGGTTGAGGGAAAAGATGTATAAATAGAGAAAGAGCTAAGGAAAATGAGATGGACCGATAATTCATGAATCTGGGGAAGGACGTACAAGACTTCTATGTACTGTTTTTGAAATTGCAAATTTTCTGTAAGTTTAAAATTATTTGAAAATAAAAGCTACTCAAAAAAGCATGTAATAAAGCCCAACACCAATTTTAACAAAAATAAGTAATACACATATGAAAAGAGAGAAAGAGAAAGGCATTACTGAGACATTTTTCTGTGTATATCTACATATACAGGGGTTTTGTTGCTGTCTTTTAAAAATGGGATCATATTGTGCACACTGTTCTACAATTTGCTTTTTTCACTTAAACATGTGAGATCTTTCCACATCAGCATAGATAAATCTGCCTCGGCCTTTCAGTTGCTGCGTATAATTGCCTTATATTGATATTTGATCATTTTTTAAACCAATTGCCCATCAGAAGATATTTAAGTTGTCACTTAATATGGTTTAAAATATTTTCTTTTAAAATTTTTACAACTATATAAGATCAGGTACTTAAAATCAGGATGTGAATTACTGAATATCATAGGACAAAAAAATTTCCTAGACTTGGGTTGACCAACGAAGCTAAGAGAAAACGCATTCTAGGCGTCCTTCCTGAATGTTTCCATTTCCAAGGAGGGGCACAGTCCTCAAAGCATCAAGATCTTTGGAATGAAAAGTTTGTAAACACCAGGGCCACAATCCTCCTTCCATTTAAACCACATGTGATTGAAACATTAAAAAAAATTTTTTTTTTTTGAGCAGAGTCTCGGTTTGTTGCCCAGGCTAGAGTGAGTGCTGTGGCATCAGCCTAGCTCACAGCAACCTCAAACTCCTGGGCTCAAGCAATCCTGCTGCTTCAGCCTCCTGAGTAGCTGGGACTACAGGCATGCGCCACCATGCCCGGCTAATTTTTTCTATATATATTAGTTGGCCAATTAATTTCTTTCTATTTATAGTAGAGACGGGGTCTTGCTCTTGCTCAGGCTGGTTTTGAACTCCTGACCTCGAGCAATCCGCCCGCCTCGGCCTCCCAGAGTGCTAGGTAAAAAAATTAAGTCATCGATTCAACACCATTCTTTGGGGTGGGGAAAAAAAAAATCCAGTTGCATTAACTGCAATGATTAGTAAAAGCATTTAAGTGGCCTTTTGTTTTTTTCAGCATGGTCTTTACCCATGAAGGCCTAGGTTTCATTCAAGTGTTAAATAGGCTTTTAAACAAATATACCTACATTCATAGATACTCATTGATTTTCCCAAGCAGAATATTGCATGTTTTCCCTCCCTCTAGATGAAAGATACATAATTTAGGATGTGTGCCAAGAAGTATAGCTTAGGTGAAAATAAGTGATACTGTTATGAACACATCAACTCATATTTTCTAACAATTTAAAAGAGAGAAAAAGAACACTGCAAAATAGAACAACAACATATCACATTCTAGTATATTCTATTTTTTGCCTAATAGAAAAAGGAAGATAAATGGGAAAATTACTGATCGTCCAACTAGTTCCAAAAAAACACAACTCACAAAATGCTTTTCTTTAGGTTAGTTTTTAAGAGATTCAATAGGCATTCTGAGGACATCCGCTGAGGCGTAAATATCTCAGGTGTTTCCAGAGAACTGGTATTCATGGCTACAGTGAAAAGGTCTATGAAGATATTTCATCACTCTTTGTGTTACTGAACAAAACAGCTCACCTAAATTCTCCTGCATCTCACATGATGCAAAAGTCTCGTGGAGGTGTATAGAATCAAAGGATGCTCCAAAAATACTGAGTAACCCCAAATATTAATATTAATAACAGATATCTCTGTTATTAATATTGATCACATTAATATTAATGGCACTGATCACAGCTGCCATTCCAGAACACATTATGTTTACTGTAATATATATTGAATTCCAATCACCTGAAGTCATTTTTATTTGTTATTTCTCGAAATCTCTTTAAGAACACAAAGGCATGAAGTCTGAGTGTGTTTGCTTCCCAAAGATCACTCTAAAGTCCTACTCTCCAAACCATCAAACTGTCATCCCTGAATATCTCAGATAAAAAAAAAATATATCCAATCCGGAAGTCAAGGGGCCTGAATTCATTTCCTGGGCAAATTGCCAAAAATGCTACCTCTGCCTCACTTCCTCATCTGTAAAATGGGCCAGTAGTCATCATGCCTTCATTGCAGAATGCGTTGAGAATCAATGAAGTTTTTAGAAGTCCCATTCCGATTCAACTACTATCTACTGAGGTATCTGCTCTACCCCAGGTGCTCTGTTACGTATTTTACTTATACTTTTGCATTTAATCCTTGCAACAACCCTACTAGGTAGACATTATTAGCTGCATTCTAAGATGAAACACCAAGGGCCAGAAAAGTTGGATGACTCTTCACCTCAAATAGCACAACTAACCATAGGCATACTAAGATTCAAATTCCAAATTGTGTGCTCTTTGCATCTTATTAATTTCTACTTCTATTTTTGTATATTCAGGATGCTACTACAGTAATAAACTTTTCTAGTAGAATGAAACGTTTGAAAATCACCAACAAACCGTACATTTGAAACAGCAGACTGCAAAGGTCATTTTCAAAGTCTAGGTCTGAACCAGGCTTTTAAGTACTTACTGTCCAAGGTCAAGGTGCTGTGTTACTGTGAACTTCCTGGCAAGGCAAAAACATATACATATAAACATTCAATATTATCCAGAAAGGAGAAAACTCTGCATTTTAGAAAGAAACAAGAACCTTCCTGTTAATTTAGGATTGAAGAAGAATTGAGATTTGTAAGTAAATATTTACCTGACAGGGGAAGGCTTTTAGAAGTGAGGGGAACACGTGAATTCCGGGGCGGTACACACACATTCTTGGATATGATCTAGCAGGTGAGCAGGTTCACCGCCTGCTAGAACTTGCACAGCCCAAGATCCCTCAGAATGCATTTATAGCTGCTCCGTCACTAAGGAGCCAACATTTGATCTGTTCTTTCCAAAATGGGTTTTAAAAAATTCAAAAGGAAAAAAGGCAAGAGCGCTGTAAACAACATCTCCTGTGGCCAACTGTAAACATTTCAGGCAGAGAGACTAGCGGACAACTGGTTGCAAAGTCTGAACAGGGCAGACTTTTAGTCTGATGAGAGAGGAGTGGGTGAGGGTAGGTACGGGCTGCAGAAAGGAGGAACAGGTGCTTCAGCTCTTGTGACCTGAAGAAGCAAAAGCAGAGCAGACACACCTGTGTGGGGAAGGAAGGCCACATGGTGAGTGCGTTTCCTGTGTGGGTATTTCATGCCTACCTTCCTCTGTGCTCTGGGAAGGCAAGTGGCCAAAAGAAAAAAACAAGGCACTTGGAGTCCCACTTTTCTGAGGCCCCAGGTTCTAGAACTTCTAGAACTTTCCAACGTCTAGAACTCTATGGAAGGTGGGAGGTAGAGGTTTTGTAAAAAAGGGCCCAAAGTCTCAATCAGTGATTGATAACACCCAGAATCGCTGCAAAATTACAGTTCTACAATCTCTAACCCAAGATCTCAATATCCAAAAAGAGTTCTGAAATCAAAGCTTCTTGTATGTGACTCATTTCTGTGACCTGAATTCTTCTGGTGACAAAACCTGACCCAGATTTATGGGAGGGTGTTCCAGGGTGCTGCCCTGAGCCATGTTTGGGGCGGGAGCGAGATTATGCAGTATTAGTATATGCATCATAGTACCTTTCTAAAATCTGAACAATCATTAATTCTAAGAACATGTAGCTCTAAGGATTTTGGTAATGGATCGTGTGGGCCTATATTCTGTCTTTGTGTGCTCTTTTTCTTTCTTTTTCTTTTTTTGTTCTTACTGTGGGTTAATCCATGCATTACTCAGTATAGACGAAAGTGTCTTAATAAGCAGGTGTATCTTCACAGAAAATGCAGCAGTTGCAGGTCAAGTGCATTAGTTTGCAAGGCCAACCATCACACTTTGGGAGAGCAAAAATGCATGACCTGAGCTTCATATACTTAGTCATCCTCATGTTGGGGGACAGTTGTCAGAATCATATGCAGAGGGCCTAAGACAGTGGTTCTCAAACTTTGGCTCCACATCAAAATCACCTGGGAAGATTTAAAAAAGATACTGGCACCTGGGACTCTCTCCCTTCTCTCCCACCACCCTGAGACTGAAGTGAATTGTTTGGGGTGCAGCCTGTACTTTGAGATTTTTAAACATTGCCCAGGTGCCTTCGACACAGAGCAAGGTTGAGAGCCACTGAGCCAGGAGTTAAAAATCCGCCTTTAAAGCATGTGCCTTCAAGCAGTTTCATTTCACTCACTACTAACAGCCCAACCTCTGTCAACAACCACATTTAACCACATTTAACCACACAGTCCACTGTTGAGAGTTGGAAATTCAGCCCCATGAATACCTGCCCGATCCCAATTCTCTAAGTTCTGGCCAGTGAAAAGCATATCAAAAACAAACAATTGTGAAACAATACATACTGCTCACTCCCTTTTCTATTGATCTTTATGTTACTGGGGAAAAAAATATTCTCAGAGGAAGAATAACTTGATGCAATAAAGGTTCTAATTTGAATCTTTTGCTGATAGTATAAATTTGAGATCCCCATGCTAAAACAAAAAGGAGAAAAAATTAAAATACATGATAGAGACTAATGAAAAAAAGTTTCTAAATTCAGAATGATAGCATACCCAAGAGGATTGGTGGAATTGTTCTGTTTCAAACACACAAGGATGGCCAGCTGACAATCATTTCTTCTGGATGAGATTCATGGGCTAAAAGTACACATTTATCTGCTTAGAAAGACACTCATCAAAAGCTGCTCAAACCCATAGATGGGGCCTTTGGATCACAAACTTCTGTAATGTTTAGAGATCTACTAATTAAATATTTTCTTATCCTATACGCCAAGCTAATTCGGTCCATATTTAAAGCTTTTTAGTGGAATGTGGATTGCAAATTATTCAGTTGTATTCAGAGGAACTATAATTTTTAAGTTGTGCTCTAAATGTTATATCTGATCCCCCGTGTGTATTGAAGAACCAAATTAAAGGGTCTTCTGCATGGAATTTTCTAAATCTAGACTAGATCAGGAATGATGCCTGCCCCCAGCCTACTGCTGTTCAGATGACAGGTTTTTGTTTTGTTTTGTTTTGTTTTGTTTTTGTGTGTGTGTGTGTGTGTGTGTTTTAGCCCAGAGTTTTGTCACTTTTGTCAGAATGTCTGGTTTCTAAATCTTATGTGCTGGTTGATTCGGAGGTAAAAACACACATGAAAAAAATGCACGTACACACACAAACTCATGCAGGACGAAAGAAGAAGCAATTTAAAATAAAAATAAAATAGAAAAGTGGTAGCTACTTCTCGTTAAAGCAAAAAAAAAAAAGGAAAAACTTGTATGAAAGATGCAAGTAGCAAGGAGGAGGTAGAGTTATTTAGGGTATGATAACCAGGAATTATAACTAAGATTCAGGGTAAGGAAAAATTTATACTATGTGGCCAAAATACATGGTTTGTGACCACAAACTATTTCCCTCCATCCTCCTCAGTAAAAAAAATCCTGATCTTATTTGGGCAGCAATGAACCCAACCAAATGAAGGTATTTCCCAAACTCCTTTGCAGACAAGTTTGACATGTGATTAAATTCTGATCAATGGTGTAGAAGCAGAATGTTAAGTGCCACTCCAGGGTGGGGGTGGGGCTGTTTTAAACAAGGTGGCTCAGGTTGCAGGCAGATGCCTTCATCCCTTCCCCTTCTGAAATGAGGAATTCCAGCAGCCAACTTGGACCCTGGGTTAAAAATGGAAACTACCACCAGAATGTGAAGCAAAAAGACTAGATCTGAGTCCCTAAAAACTTTATGGAGCTGCCACATTCATTCTGGACGAGCTACTATCTGGACTTATAGTTTTGGTTTTTGTTGTCGTTGTTATTACTGTATTCACCTCTTTCAAAAACCTGACTGATTGAGACTGGTGTGAAAGTCATCAGAATCAAAATGGAGTCACTCATGGTAAGACAACCCCGACAGATAGAGCTGGGGAGACCCTGACGGGAGAGTTCTCAGGCTTGTCTGCCTGGTAACAAAAGCTATCACAAAAGACTGCAAAAAGCACAACCTTGCACAAAAAATACTTCTGCGAAGGACATGTGCCCAGCAACTGCCTGTCCAACCTCAGACTGGTGTCACCCTTGTTATTGATCTTGGTAGCCAAGGAGAATTATTTCAAAACAATTATGCAATCCTCATTTTTTTTCCTTTTAAAAGCCTTTATCTTCCTTTACTTTCCTGAATACACACATAGTTTCCTACGGCATGCATGTTTCCATTGCAATGCTCTATTCCCAGATAAACATATTAATATTTTCCTTTAGAGGGCCTGCCTCTGTTATTTAGGTTGGCACTGAAAAAGGAAAAAATATATCAATCACAGGATCCCTGACCTAGGCCTTTGCTACTCAAAGTGTGGTCCCTGGAAGAGTACAAAATGCAGAATCGGGCCAAGTATGATGGTTCGTGCCTATAATCCCAGCACTTTGGGAGGCCGAGGCAGGAGGATCACGTGAGGCCAGGAGTTCGAGGCCAGCCCGAGCAACATAGTGAGAGCCTGTCTCTACAAAAAATAGAAAAGTTATTTGGGCATGGTGGCATGCACACCTGTAGTCCCAGCTACTTGGGAAGCTGAGGCTAGAGGATCACTCAAGCCTAGGAGTTTGAAGTCCAGTCAGCTATGATGATGCCACTGCACCCTACCCCAGGCAATAGAGTGAGCCCAAGTCTCAAAAATTAATCAATTAATTTAAAAAAATAAAAAGAAATACAGAATCTCAGGCCTTACCCCAGACCTACCAAATCAGAACTTCACATTTCAACAAGATTTCTGGGTGATTTGGATGCACAGTTCAAGAAGTTTGAGAAGCACCGTTGTAGAGTAAATTCTCCTTGAAAAACCAAACTAAACACCACTGGTTTTAAGGACCTGCTGAGCACGGTTCCTATTACCTAGATTTTCATCCAGAAAAAAATGACACAGAAGTGTGACCCAATTTTGAGATCAGACATCAATCACACTCATTTCAAACAACACAGTGCTCGATAGGTTCAAAATGCAAAAAGAAAAACGAACATAAAGGCTAGAAGAAGTTAAAAAAAAACTAATTTTGGACTTTTAAAAAATGTAATTCAAAATAAAGTAGGTGACACACCATGATCAAGCTGCCAAAATCCAGAACGACAACCACTTTTGGCCATTCGTTTACACCAAGGCTTTTTTATTCTCATTTTTCAGTCACATAGCTACATATACATTTCTCCTCAGGAACCACAAATTCTCTGTCAAGTTCTGTTACATCCCAGCTGTCCAGCTGAAAATTCATTTATATCTGCAGCATTTAAAAGTGAAAATTATACCTTCAATGTATACTTTCATTCTGGAAAATTTCTCCTCCACTCCCCAAAATGACTCCCAGGTAGTAAATGCAATTCTTTGAATGAACAAGGTGTTTTGAATCAATTAATTTTATTTAATTTTCAATAATTTTTCTACAGTGGTCTTTCTCTGATAATTTACATACAATAAAATGCTCAGATCTTAATTGTACTACCAGATAAGTTTAACAATCCTATTCACCCATGTAACCATCACTGCAATCAAGATATAGGACATTCCCATCACTCCAGAAAGTTCCAAGAAAATGTTTTACAGTCATTTCTCACCTCCACTTACCATACGGGGGCAACCACTTCTACCTTGGGTTTCTTATTCTTATATGGCCACAAAATTGAACCAAAAATAATTTGACAATCTTAAAGCCAATAAAATAGCATTAAGAACCATAGAGTTCCATGTTGCCTACAGGTTTTCTTAATATGCTTTAATCTTCTATCAAAAGTTTGTCTGATAT
This sequence comes from Mirza zaza, assembly GCA_008750895.1. Taxonomy (NCBI): domain Eukaryota; kingdom Metazoa; phylum Chordata; class Mammalia; order Primates; family Cheirogaleidae; genus Mirza; species Mirza zaza. The sequence goes on along the minus strand of VSMD01087057.1, from coordinate 2,692 downwards.
AGGACCATGAAGAAAGAAAAAAGACCTTGAACTTGGTTCAATTAGTAATGCAAGTGTTTGTGTTTTTTTTTGAAACAGAGTCTCACTCTGTTGCTTGAGCTAGAGTGCCCTGGCATCAGCCTAGCTCACAGCAACGTCAAACTCCTGGGCTCAAGCGATCCTCCTGCCTCAGCCTCCCGAGTAGCTGGGACCACAGATATGTGCCACTATGCCCAGCTAATGTTTTCTATTTTTAGTAGAGGCCAAGGTCTTGCTGTTGCTCAGGCTGGTCTTGAACTCCTGACCTCAAGCGATCCTCCCACCTCAGCCATCCAGCATGCTAGGTGCAATTCAAGTGTTGTTACAATTGGCCAAAACATTGGGTATACTTATGTGGATTCTTGATTTATTTTCTTTAAGTAGATTTAAGTAGGTTTTCTTCAGATGGGAAATACCAACTTCCAGTAATCCTGCCCAACCATTGCCGACCTCAATGAAAGCTAGCATGTAGAGTGATTTGCAGATGAAAATAAAAAATTTACTTTAAAAAAAAAATGTTTGATTATGTTAGGTAATTATTTGGGGTTGAAGTTATGTGTCAGATAAGCTAATCATTGCTTCTTTTGTCGTAGTCAAATACATTTTAAAATCATGTGCAGCAAAGAGCCTTCGCTCATTCTCTTCCCTCTTGGAATCAATTCACTTCATCAATTTTTCAGCACTTTCACTTTTCCCAGTTTTAGGAGACAGGCAATGGTCATTTACATGGGCCTTCCAAGAAAAGCATGAGAAAAGTACTTTGAAGTTTTGGTTCCCTGCAAATGTCCCATATCAGTAATATTAGTAGTTTTACTCGTAAACTCATAAAGTAACAAAATTCGGAGGTATAATATTGACACAAAAAGTATGAGACCAAATACAGCGCAGTTCCTAGTTATCCTTCATGAACATGTCCATATCCTAGACAGTCCTTTTCTTTTCCAATCACAAGTCATGGTGTGCAGGGTTCAAGGTCAGAGTTCTGTTTTGGGGTGTGTGGCTGTGTACTTGGGGGCCAGTTCTTTGATCAGATCCACATAGTCGGTTTTTTCGGCACAAGCTCTACACTCTTCTCCCCAGCTATGAAGGATCTGCTTCAGCTCTGCTACTCTCATCTTCCCCAGGTCGATGGAGGCCAAGTCCAGTTTCTTTTCTAAATGCCAAAAAGGAAAAGCACGATTAAAAAACAAAACCAAAAAAAAAAAAACCCTCTAAGAAAAACGTAGCGCAACTGCTCTCTGTATCCTCGGGTTCCACATCTGCAGATTCAACCAACCATGGATCACAAGTATTCGAAACAAAAAATAACAACACAATTTTAACAGGAGAGTATAACAACTACGGACATAGCATTTACATATCATCAGATATTATAAGTAATCTAGAAATGATTTAAAGCATATGAGACTATGTGCATAGGTCATATGCAAATACTTGTGCAAAAGGATTTTAGCATCCAAGTGGGGTCCTAGAACCAATGCCTCAGAGGTACGGAGGGACCAGTGTATACACAAAACTATTGGAATAGTTTGTGTTTTTATCTGACTTTCTCTCCAAGAGATTATACTTGCATCAAACAAGGTAACAGGGAAAGCCATAAAAGGCAGTCGGTCCCTTTGGGATGGCCTTGGTTTGTGGCCAACCAAAAGCCATAGACCATAGAAAGCAGCAAGCTGAGATTCACTTTTTCTATGAAGATATGTTTTCCTTAAAGTAGATGAGCAAACACTTGGCAAAACACTATCAAGTTTTAAATAAAAATGTAAAAAGAATCCCAAACAACTGGTCAAAATTAGGAGCATGCTCATTGAACCTGAATTGTTTGGGATCTCTGTTTAAACTCACCTGCTGCCCCACCCCTAATAGGATTACTAAATCATTTCTGTGTTCACTGACAGCCCTTTGCGGTCTACCCACCTCTCCAATGCTAGTGCTTCGGTGCCAGCCAACCTGGCTCCTACAGTTCTTGCCAGTAATACTTGTTATCAACATCTAACTCCTCTAGCAAGACTACCGTTTCCTTATTTACAGATTATGGGCAGAAAATATCAAGAACTCAGCTACTTCTCCGTTGCCAACCCCAAAATAGAAAAAAAAAATTAAGCTCATCTATAATACACTAATGATTATCATTTACCTATCAGAAAGGGTTAAATTTTTCCTCTTTCAAAGGAAACTCTCTTTGACCGCTCCTGCCTGCCAGGTATTTGCTTTGGACAAAAATACAACCTTTAAGTTTACTTATTAAACCAGTAGTGGCAGCCCAGGACTTTTTCAGCTTGACTTCTCTTTAAAAATTCTTTCCTTTTTTTTTTACCTGAAGAATAGAACATAGCATTGTAAAACATTAGAAACTTAAGAGTTGTCAAGCGATTGTCAAAAATTTTTAGTAAGTGTGTTCTAATTCAAAAATTGGATGTTAAAGCCCTTTTTTAATTAGGGGGGATCAGCTATACACAGTATTCCAGAGAACCCTTAAATTTTTATAGGGATTTCTCATCCTTTTAAATTACAAAACAGGCTGGATGTGGTGACTCACGCCTGTAATCCTAGCACTCTGGGAGGCCAAGGAGGGAGGATCACTCAAGGTCAGGAGTTCAAGACCAGTCTGAGCAACAGTGAGACCCTGGTCTCTACTAAAAATAGAAAGCAATTAGCTAGACATCTAAAAATA